>CAVLJG010000007.1:8648145-8764644 GCA_963669975.1 Acanthoscelides obtectus | reverse complement strand
GCCTGTCATCAACTAGGTGCTTAATGGCTATCTGCAAGAGGTTTATAGGAAAAACACCCGGTAGGTGATGTTGAATCAGCAAAATCGCATATCAATTGAAGAAAAGTATAAACATGAATAAACAATCGACAATATTAAATAAAAACATGAATTTTATTCAAAAATCTAACTTTTTGAAATTATATGTAATTTCTTAATATTCAATAAGCTGGTTATGTTTCAATGACATTCAATCCCATACTTTAACAATATTTTGTTTTCAATATTTCATAGCTATTGGTTGCTAAAATTCGTTGATTGGAACTTGAAGCCCATTCGCTGTATTTCACGGACTGTTACCCTATAGGTGGAGAATGACGGACCGTCGATTTGACAATCCTGGTGAAATCCACCCTAAATCACGTACGTACAGTAGAAAATAAAGTGACTTTTGACTACTTGAAGATTGAAAGGGTTTGGTTAAAACGATGAATGATCGAATCGGGAATTAATCAGACTACTCTTCACGAGAATATAACGACACTTCCACTTCGCTTAAATTGTGTCACGTCGTGTACACGCGAATTTGTGCATGTGTATACGCGGACCTGTCTTCGCCAGTTCCCGACCGTTCGTCCGTTCGTGGTCGTATATAATATGCCGGGTACCTCGACCCGGGTCCGAGCGCGGGTTTGTGTATACCCCTGATGATTTATAGCCCCGCGGGACTGTTATTTTTTGGGAAAGACAGCTCACCTCTCCGTTGCAAGGATCTATTGGTTTTTTTTCCGCCGTGCTGCGGTGCTGATCTGCCGATGGTGGTTAGCATCCGTTAAATACGTGATATACGGTTTATCACGAATGCGGCTGATATTTAGCAATCGCCGACAGCATCTTGCCGAAATAGCAAAAAGAGGATACGAACTGGAAGTCGTGGGGTAATCGAAATGTAGAAGGATCTGTGTTGGCGAAGCAGTATTTTTTATAGGTACTCGAGTAATCACGAAAGAAAGGCGTTAATTCTAGAGTACTGCGACAGTGGTAGACGCGTTTAAGAGAGCAGTTAAAGTGAAATCTCATTCTGGGAGACCGCGTCTTACGTCCTCAATGTGCTTCGAGCAAATGCGAGATTATACTAGCCAGTTCGTCATATAAGAAGTTCGACCAAACTGTATTGAAAAGCATGAACCTGATGACAGCAGCTGTTGCAGTTCCCAACGTCCCAACTAGCATTTTGATAAAATAGACCCAATAGAATGTTACCTATATTTGTCAAATTTCACTTATTATATCCTCTCAAGTTGCATCAAGTTGCAGCAAACAATCTTAATATTAAAACTGATATGCTTATTAAAAGGTCAACCATTCAAAAAACGGCATATTATAACGAGCATAGAAAACTTAAACCATGGATTACTAATGGACTAATTTTAGCTATAAAGAAACGGGATAAACTGAAAAACTCTTAAATAATAATAATAATAACTTATTGGATACGTATGTAAACTACAGAAACGACCTAAGTAAAATAATTAATAATCAAAAATTTAACTATTATAAGGAACAAATCAATGAAAATCAAAACGATTTTAAAAAGATTTACAAAATTATTTCTGATGCTGTTAATGTAAAAAGTAAACAATCTAGCAAAATTGAAATTAGCGAAGATAATAACAAAACATTCACAAATGATAAACAAATGGCTGGATACTACAACCATTTTTTCATTAATGTAGGGAACAAAATGGCTTGCAAAATAAAACCCCCTTCAAAAATTAAATATAAATCATTAAGTTCCATGTTTTTAAAGTCTGTCAACAGAAATGAGATTATTAAACATATCAGTTCATTGAAAAACAACTGTTCACGCGGTTTTGATGGAGTACAAACGATAATTATAAAGCAATATCATTTGTACTTAATTGAGCCATTAGTACACATCATAAATCTATTTTTAAAACGACTATTGTTATCCCATATATAAATCTGGAAATAAAACTAAAATTACAAATCCAATTCTACAGTATATTCAGATAAGAGATAGACCGGATGTAAACAAAAGGTTCGGGTGATTTTCACGCTAACGCCGCCGTCTCGACGTAAAACAGGAGCCCTCATTGGTCAATTCGCAATTAAATGCCTATGCCGAGCGGCAGAGCAGTCGTATCAAGGCAGAGTCACATTCAGGTTCAGACGTGTTACGTATGTCGTGTGCATCATTGCAATTTGATATTACTTTGGACGTTTTCGTTTTTATCTTATTAAGTTGTTGAGTTTGTCGTTGTTATTGTTATACCTTGTTATTGATTGTTATTGTTATCAACTGCTTGCGCAAAATGCCCAGTAGTACAGATACTGCCGATGAAGTTGTAAACTCCTGTAGTCCACCTAGGAAACGCTCTAAAAAAACACCTGAGTGCGGAAATGAAAGAGGTCATTTTGAATATATATAAGATCGAGCGCGAGGAGAACGAGGCATCAACCACCAAAGAAATTGTTGTGAAGGTTTCTCACAAAGTTGGGGTGTGTCGCGCATCAGTGTTTAATGTGTTAAGACAATACAAAAAAAATCACACCTTTTCTGAGCCAATGACCAGTAAACATCGCAAAAGTATTATTAAATCATTGGATGAAGCTGATAAGCATGCGATTAGGAGGAAAGTGCATGAATTCTTCTTTAGGAATGAAATACCTACTATAGATAAAGTACTGCAGGAGGTAAATGGAGATACAACGTTGCCAAATTTCAAACGATCAACTTTCCATGCGTTACTGAAGCATTTAAATTTCAAATGGAAAAAACGGGGTCGTAATAGTTTACTACTGGATAGAGAAGAAATTGTGCTATGGAGGAGGGATTATTTAACAAAAATTGGGAAATATAGAAATCAAAACAGGAAGATTTATTACCTTGATGAAACGTGGGTAAACGCAGGACACACTACAAGTAAAGTATGGGTTGATGATTCTGTAACTTCATCCAGGAGGGCCTTTCTAGATGGACTGTCCACCGGATTAAAAAATCCAGCAGGTAAATACGAGTAATAGACAACAATCGGATGTTTTTCAAACCTTGGGAACAAGGTTCTAAACATTAATTCCAAGGGGCAGATAATACATATTACAAGTAACAAAACTTTTATAACTTTCGATAAAATGCGTGGATGTTTTATTGTCATTTTCATTTGTTAGAACTTTTTTAAGCCATGTTTTTATGTGTTTTCGATATTTCAATAATTTTTTAATATAATCTTAAAATATGTCGAATATTATAACTTAAAAAAGTTACTGCGCTGAGTAATCATACGACGTTCAATATTCTTTCTTTCAATATGACTAAATAATCCCAATTATAGCAATCTGATACTCATGTCTCAATGTTTTTTCGCTGAATGTGATGAAAACATTTGAAAAAGGTTCGCTTATTGAAATAAATCTACACCAGTTAGTACTTCGATTTCCAGGTAAAGGGAAAAGGCTCATTATCTGCCATATTGGCAGTGAGGATGGATTTGTTGTTGACGGTCTGTGGTGCTTTGAGTCTAAGAAAACTGGAGATTACCACGAGGAAATGAATGGCGAATCGTTTGAACAGTGGTTTTCAAAAATTTTACCGAACTTAGAGGAAAACGCAGTAATTGTGTTGGATAATGCGCCTTATCATTCTGGAAGAATGGAGAAGGTCCCAACAACGGCTTCAAGGAAAGTTGATGTTCAAAATTGGCTCCGCTCGAAAAATATCAACTTTGAAGAAGCAATGCTGAAAGTACAATTATTAAGAATTGTCAAGGATCACAAGGCGGAATATCAAAAATACGCCATTGACGAAATGGCAGCAAGTCAAAATAAAAATGTGCTCCGTTTACCTCCATACCATTGCGAGCTCAATCCCATTGAGCTCATATGGGCAGAGGTTAAAAATTATATAGCTAAGCACAATACAACTTTTAAATTTTGTGACCTCAAAGGACTTTTCAAAGAAGCACTAGAATTAATAACAGCGCAAAAATGGGAAAACTGTATTAAACACGTGAAATACAAAGTTGAAAAGAGAATGTGGGAACTGGACAATATTTTAGAGGAACAAGTCGAGCCATTTATTATTGACGTTGGTGCTTCAGGCAGTAGCGATGATGAAAGCTCATCAAGCTCATCTTTCCAATAAAAGATGTCGTTCATCAAATTCGGTAAGTTATAAGTAATTATAAAGCTACTGTATTTTTTAATTAATTATTGACATTTTTGAACCCATTTTGGCAAAACCTATTCAAGAATCTACTTTCTGACAATGTTCAACCATGCACATTTTTTTACGTTTTGAACGTTTTAATTTGGTTACATATTTACCTAGAAATCAAAAAATATACTAATCAATATTCTAAAAGCAATTTTAAGAGATATACGATTATTTTTAATTTAGGCTAATTTAAACGCCATTTTGAGATTATATTCGACTGTATTTCACCAAACATCAGGCGGCATCCGAAGCTGGAAATCGAAGCGAAAATTTTGAAACCCTTATGTATATTTACATCATTATATTTCTTACCTCACCCCCACATGATCCTATATCCATCACCAATCGTATACACATCGAATTGTGCTAATTTACTACAAAGTTACGCAAAGCAGCATCTACTATCTAAAATATGTACTGCGTGACTCTTAATACGTCCCTGCCGAATGTTACAGCGTTCGATGATCACGTGGTCTTGTTTATGTCCGGTCTATCTCTTATCTGAATATACTGTAGTTATTAGGAATTTCGCTAAAACGTTTCGAAAAGTGTCTTAAAGAGAGATTATCACGCTTTTTATCTATTAACAATGTTCGTCAGAAAATCAATTTAGTTTTCGCAATGGCATCAGTACCTCAGATGCGATACTTAAGCTTACAAGAACCATTCAAAAATCTTGATCAAGGAATGAAAGGCATTGCGGCCTTCCTAGACCTTGCAAAGGCATTTGACACAGTGCCTCATGAGTCCCTTCTAGACGTCCTCGATGTTTATGGGATCAAGGGTGTTGTGTCGGAGGTTTTTGCGAGTTACTTGACAGGTAGAATACCGATGACTAAAATCGGAAACGTATCAGTGACTCGTCAGAATAAAATGGGCATACCACAGGGCACCGTTATTGGGCCATTACTATTTATATTATATGGGCTGTCCAAAACGGACTCAGGAAAGTAAACGCATATTAAAACAAGAAAGATGATATTCAAATCAAGTTGGGAACTTTATTTTGAAGGTTCATTTATACCATTTATGTATGAAAATAATATCGCTCAAATGTTCACCACGACTGGATTTACAGACGGTCCACGCGACGGTCGAAATTTTCAATGACATTTTGCAACATGGTCGGTTCTATGGCATTTAATCTCGGCAATGATGTTGTTTTTGAGTTCTTGGAGGGTGGCTGGTTTGTTGACGTAGACTTTGCTTTCAAATATCTCCATAAAAAGAAGTCAAGGAGTCAAATCGCACGATCTTGGTGGCCATGGCACCTTCCTCTGCGCGAAATCACGCGATCACCGAAGAAGGACTGCAATCGATGGATATTGACGTTGGTTGTGTGGCATGTTGCACCGTCTTGTTGGAAAATGAACATCTTCCATATCCATTCCTTCAAGTTGCGGCAAAAAATGGTCCTCTATCATCACGTGATATCGCTCAGAATTGACGGTAACGGCGTCCCCGGCGGCATTTCGAAAAAGTAAGGTCCGATGATGCCTTTTGACCAGAATGCACACCACACAGTCACTTTTGAGGATGCATCGGCTGCTCTCTGACACTCACGGGGATTTCGTCCGCCCAGATGCGGCAGTTTTGCTTGTTTACCGTCCCATTCAAAGTGAAATGCGCTTCGTCGCTGAACATGATTTTTGATGAAAATTGGCATCAATTTGGCGGTGTTCAAGGAGCCAAATCTGAGAACGTTCGGCGCGAAAAAATGGTCGGGCCCGACGCAGCTCTTGCGTCAATTGGATCTTGTAGGCGTGTACATTCAAACCTTGTGGAGAATGCGGAGCAAACTGGTTCTCGAGATGCCCAATTCTTGGGATCGACGCGTTGTTTGATTGTTGCGAATCGTCTCTCACACTCTCCTTCACAACAGCAATATTTTCCGGTGTGCGAACGCTCCTTGGCCGGCCAGAGCCTGGCAGATTTGCCACAGAACTGTTGCCTCGAATTTACGCACCAGACGACCGATGGTTGTTTCGTTTGGGCGGTTGTCTGCGACCGAAATGTTCACGAAGCGCGCGAAACGTGTTTTTATATTTTTGCACCATTTTTTGTAGTGCTCTGAATAACTTTAATGCGGTCTTCAATCGAATACGACTCCATAGCGATCAATGGTAACATTCAACTAACAAAATGACAGGTCGGGAACAGAAAACAAAAGATGGCGTCTATGTCAAATTGACGTTTACTTTCCTGCGTCCCTATTGGACAACCCTTATATAAACTCATTGAAAAGATATTATTCTAGAAAATGTATGGTGGATTCATACGCCGATGACACCGCGTGGTCTTTGTGGCGGAAACATGGGAAGAGGTATATGAAAAAACATCTCTTGGATTAGAAAAAATAAAATGTTGGCTTGATTCATCTAATTTTAGTTTAAATAAAAATAAAATACTTGCTGTAAGATCAGTGTGTATTTTAGAAGTTTGCTCCTTTAAATCCTTTAATAAGAAGAATATGTTAGTCATCCTTATTCAACAGAAACAATGCTGATAGAAATCTAATAATACCCAATAGTTTCACGAACATAAACTTAAAATCAATTGACTATATTGGTCCGAAAATCTACAACAATTTGCCTGGTAGACTGAGAATGATAAATAAATTAAAATTGTTCAGTTCAGGGTGTAGATATGGCAAGCCTTGAAAGGTTCATAGCTCTTTGATAACTAATATGCAAATGTTTTGATCATTTTTTTATGTTTTTTTTAGGAATTTAAATTCTGAGTTGGTTTGATTGTTGTCCTTGTTAAGTGACTACAAAGTAATTGGCATGACATTATAATTATCATGATTGTCAAATAATTATTTGACCTGGATTATTTTGTTTTATTTATTTTACTATTTTATTATTAAAATGTTTACATTACACATTATTCAAGATTGGTGCATACGGATATAAGTTATCTAGGTACCACATAAGAAAACACTATACATGTTTTTATTTTAGTGTATATATAAAACCACTGTTTTATCACCATCACTTTGTAATATATTGTGTTGTATTGTATTGTCAAAAGTTGAATTGTGAGTGAAATCTTTTTCAAAAATTCATAACTATACTGGGTGATTCACAAGTCGTGACCAAAAATAAAACATCATACACAGACCGCATTTCAGGGGGTTCTTCTATGTAACATTTTGGGCTTCATTCAAAAGATACGGGGCTTTGAAGATTAAAAATAAAAAAAGATTTTTTTTAATATCTTCCAAACCGTCAACTGGAATGAACTAAAATTCGGTATGTACATTGACCACCATTCAAAAATCTTAACGTGCATCAGTGGCGGAGATGCAGGGGACTAGTGACATTATTTTCCAAAATAAAACTAGCCACGACACTGTTTTTTTTTTCGAATTTTACCTTCAGTTTGCAGTTTTTTATTTTTAAGCTTCAATACTCCGTATCTTTTTTAATGAAGGCCTCGAGGAAAAATGTTACGTAGAAGACCCCGGTCCTGTATATGATGTTTTCATTTTTGGTCACGACTTGTGAATCACCCTGTATAATTTTTGATGTAAGTTCCATCGTATTTTCCGGCTCAAAGTTTGACTGGGCTAACAATTGCTTTTTGGAAGGAAAAAAGCGGGATATAATCGCGCACGTAGCACACGCCGAATGCAAAAGTGTGAAATCAAAGTGAAAGTTCCTTCCTCTTTTTTCTTCTTGCTCGTTGTGAACAGCACATTATTCGCCGCATTTAGTAGAACGCACGCCTGTTTGCCTTTTCATTCTTTGCTACCCGTCTTTTTTACATACTTTTAATTATCGTTAGCTCTCATTTACGCCAAGGCATGTAAGCATGAGGAACTATAGTAAAATAAATTGCGGAATTTGCATTTTGCATTGGAGGAGTTTATGCAAGGTAGTCCCGGTTGTGATGAGATAAAGATTGCTTTCATGATAAATGTACACGTTAAGAAGGGCGTTTACATAAACATGATATCCCAGGTAAAAGTGGTAAAAAAGTTGATGATCGATAATCGCGAAAATCTGGGGTTATAATAAATAATAATAATAATAATAATAATAATAATAATAATAATAATAATAATAATAATCTTTATTCGTTGGTACCAAGGTAACAGAGATATGGAAGTGATACTTGGAAAAGGCGAAGTTCAGCCTTTCATTCCTATAGAGGAATGGCCGATCTTCCACTTAACTAACTTAAAAGCTTAAAAGTAAAGATATACGAGTATACTATAACTATCTAAGACTGTAATGACTCATCGATGTTCAGGTGAACATCACTTAAACTACCAGTAGTCGGCTGTTCATAGGCGGGGTATGAATGTTTAACATGGGTGAACTAGATTTGCACATGCTTAATAAAGAGTGGGTTTGAAACATATTGTAAGTCAAAAATTTGGGAATTACCTTTATTCATCGTCGCTTCCACTTACATCTGACAGTAATAAACTGTCGCTATCGCTTTCCTCGTTGAAATTACTATAACTGGCTCTATGATGGTGTCGATGTGGTGGTCAAGCTGCCACATTTTTGTTTCTCTTCCTTCACAACATGACGGATAGCATTCTGCCAAGCTTCGGGGCGTTACTGTATGGCTGTATGGAAGTCTCAAGTAAACCTTAACGTCTGGTAATTTGAAGGTTGTGTTATGGCGCGCAATATAACCCTTCACTTGAGCCCAGATCAGCTCTATTGGGTTCAGTTCACAGTGGTAGGGGCGGTAACCGCAGCACAGTGACACCACATTGACGGGCCATCTCATCAGTCACGTAAACTAATGTTCGCAGGTTTGTGCTGTTTAATTTTTCATACAATTCCGCTTTCACACATGAATCGTCAAACGGGATTCCTTTTTCGCGCAACCATTGCTGCATGTCACTTTTCGAGATCCATAGTCGTACACGTTCGGCTCGACGACTATGGTAGAAGCATTATCCATGACGATCACAGAGTTGGGCTCAACTCGCTGAAGCACCCCTTGAAACCAGCTCTCGAAGCAGCTGGCATTCATTTCGTCATGGTAATCGCTCCTTTCTTAGAGACGAAAATCAAGTCACACTCTTCTAAAAAGCCACTATCGCTACCAATATGAGTTACGATCAATCTTTGACCTTTCCCTGACTGTCCACGAAGACCTGTTGACAAACCTTCAATGCTTACTTGTCGGTTACTCACTACGTTTTTGTCTATCCAGGTTTTTTTTAACTGTGTGACCTGCATTTACCCATGTCTCGTCCAAATAATAGATTTTTCTGCTTTGTCGCCTATATTCAATCATTTCGCGTAGGTATTTTCGACGCCAGGTGACTATTTCAGGTCTCTCTATCAATACTGACATCCGATTACGCGTTTCGTAACGAAATTAATTTCGTGCAGGGATTTCCTCATTACCTCGACGCTCATTTGGGGTATATTTCATTTTCCTTGATCGCTGCATGTACAGCCTTGAGGGTTGGTATCTCATTCCTAAAGAAGAATGAATGTACGGTTCGCCTTAACGCCATTTTGCTATAGTCATTCAATTTAACGGCCTTTCGTCCCTTCAAATTAAACTTTGGATCAGTAGTAGCTCCAGTTTTCCTTCTTTTTCATGCACCACCCTGCTAATGTTCCACTCTGGAACGCCTGTCATACTTCACAACGCGCGAGTGCATCTCCCTGCGACATATTTCTGTTCAGATAATTGAACACGTTGAGCACGATTGCTTTCGCGTCCCTCTTCAGTGCTTTACGAAGCCGTCTACTGGTTCCCTGGCTTTCAGTACTTCCACTCGTGCCATTTGTACTCTCCATGATTAAGTATAACCAAAACAGTAACCACAGAAACCACAACAATAACAATCACACAACAATTCTTATAAAAACACACAATATGCGATCGCTCAACGAAACAAATTCCAATGCGTTGCCGACGCCTATGAGTCTGCCGGTCGAGGCGCGTCTTTGATTTCATTGGTTCTACCGGCGGAGAACAATCAGCCATTATTTCCATCTCTTGTCTGTGCTGTTGACCACCGCAAAGCCACAGAAACGACATATGTCGTACGCTATACGGCTGTACTGGAAGGAAGCCGGGATCGAGCTCTGATCACGTGTTGATCACGCGTATGAGTCATTACAGTTTAAATAGTTTGTAGTATAGTATACGTTACCGTAGTAATATTCAAACAATAGCCTTTTTGAAAGCATGAATAACTAATATATATAGAAGAAATGAAAACTTCTCAGAATACAAACAAAGAAAGACATAAAGAAATTAGGGAAAAGCGTACAATGTAAGGTAGGTATAATCATTATATGTATATTGGTATGTGCATAGAAACAAAAAAACATTTAGATATTCGATGTTATGAATTATTGAAGCGAGATCTCAGAAATGTATATTATGCATTATGCATATTATTACAGAGATGGTTAGAGATACGAAGTCGGTTAAATGGGGATAAAGTTAAGTAAAGTAAAGAAGTTTCATTATACACAGTGCCTAACTCCCACTGGCATTTGCTTTTCAATCTGACACCATTGTGTTTACTTTCTGTAATATCATGGTGATAGAGGCATACACTAACTATAAGTTCTAGCTATAGGAACTGAGGATTATGATTTTTGGTATCCTTTGGCATTCTAAATGCTGTGCCTCTTTGACATCACTTGTTTACAGCACAACTCTTACGATTTATACAAATATACGAGTATTGTGACTTGTGACAAATCTATGTCTGGGTAATGTATTAGCTATACAGATTGCACTTAAAAAGTGTTTTATGTTCTGTTTGTTGCTCAATAGTAATTTGAAAAGAGTGTAAAGCTTACTGATTTTGTTCGGGGTTTGGTGTTGCAGCGAAGCACTATGTTAGATGAATGCCTAAATTGGAAATAGACATTTATGAGATTTGTTAGCGGTGCGCCTGTGGCCTATCTAGAAACTGCGTCGATCGATCCTCAAAATCAAATTCCACACGTCCCGCATCTCTTCTCGCGTATTGTCTATTTATGATGTTATAATGGATTCGTTTAAATCACAGAGCTGCTGCACTATACGTGAATATGTAAAGCCCTGTATTCCTGTACTTGTTTAGTACAAACATACATTATCAAAATAATTACGATATAGTTTTTTCCAAGGATTTCCAACATTTATAATTTCTACATGCGATCAACACCCGTTCGAAAACTGAGAAAACAACTATGCCGTAAATCTAAGTTCGACAACGAAAGTCTGAAAAATAACTGTAACATCTATATTGAATTCAAAAACCCCAACCCCTACTGAGCGGGGCCGTGCAAATGCTTGTTCCGAAAGTTGTTGTATCCAGCATACAACTTCTTCCGTACAAGTGATTGTACACCCGTTAAGGAATACTTTAGTACCGATTGACGTGTGGCGGTACAAGTCCGCCAACGGGCCACTTTAGGTCTATTAATATCATCAACACGCAAAAAGAAGGTGGTAGACAAGGACCAGTCGACCGGGGGCGGTACCACCCTATAGCTTTTCCAGGGTGTCTTATAAATGTCCCCATGTTTCCAACACCTAAGCTATGCAGTCGGTTTCCTTCCAAACAAAGAAATTATGATGATGGATCCCTCGAGTACTAAGAATTTCGGATGTAAGCTCAATCCACTCACAGAATGTCCGGGTGGAGGGTGGACTCCTGTGACGTATATTTCACCTAACAGTGTGTAATACATTGTAATCATGCACTGTTATTTTGAAATAAATATTTATTATTATTATTATGTGCGGGATTAACAGCAACATTGATGCTTTTCATCACTACTTGCAATTCAATCGTCCCGCCAAGCTTTTCTTGGCGGAGGCAAAAAATCTCAGAGTCCGCACCGATTAACCATCTTAGCTTACCAAATTACGAGGTGAGCTCCAATCTGGGAAAGAACGGGGGAGTTGTGGCCTTTGTCCGCAGCAGTATTTCCTGCTGCAGAGATGTTCTCTGGAATCAGACCGGAAGGACATTCTGTGGCTTCACCTCAACTCCAAACATCCCCCAAATTTATTTGCTGCCTTTATCGCTCTCCCTCGGACCATAACTGGGATGACCTTGAATAACCTCGTCGTGAAGATCGACTTCCTGACATCAATCACTCCGCTTCAGGGGTGGTTCTCCTCGGCGATTTCAATGACCACAATTTGCTTTGGTTGGGCTCAAACAAGACCGATACAGCAGGTCGTGCAGATAAAGCGTTCCCCAGCTGGTGACGGGCCCTACTTTTTTCTTGCCCCGCGTCTCGTCATATGCCAGTATCCTGCTGGATCTCTTTCTGACCACGCATCCTGTCCTTACAGCACTTCTGTCCTGTCTCCCCTGGGTAACTCAGACCACTGTGTTGTGGGGGTTAGGTTTCGGTCAGAAATCCGCTGTTTCAGCAGAAACTAGCACAGGCCGCAACATCTGGCTTTACAGACCATGCCGACTGGAAGGGGCTCCAGAGACTTCTTCTCTACTTTTCCTTGGAGACATGTCTGTTTTCACTGACGCGGATGCGTCGGCTGTCTGTTCTTCGATAAGCGAAATTAACCACGTCGGAATGGAGGAATACATGCCTCATACTGCTGATATAATAGAAGTGCTTGATTGTGTCAGTATTTGCACCATTTACCTGATTTGTTTAATGGGCAGTTCAGAGTCTTAATCCTTGAGCTTATTACATACTAGTAGACCCGTGAGCGATTTGTTTATAGGCAGTCTGGAGACATCCTTCTTATCTTGTCTAGCGTCCATACGATAATGTGAGTTTTCGTTTTCGCAATCAAAGACATTGTTTTTTATAGAATGGATTGGGATATGTCTCGGGGTCCCTACTTTTTCCACTTAGTGGCTTTGATGCTAGAACCATTTTGATGCGCAAACTGAGTTATTTAATTTTTGGCCCTGTTCATCGCATATGTATTTGCGCTTCGCTATCTAAAATCCCAGTGTGTGTGTGTGCAAACATCCATATGTATTTACATTCGCGGAAATCTGCTTTGTTGACGCGGCGGTTCACCCAAGTTTATCTTGCGAGTTTTATAGGCTTTGCAATGGAAAAAAAAAACAATCTATCAAACCGGTGACATGATCGTTGATGGATTATTACCGTGAGTCGCCATATATGCCGTTTCAGATATCTGCTTTATAGACTGTCTCGCAGTGAGGGATGTGATTCCATTATATTCTTATCGGATGTCATGCCTTCCTTTTCTTATACCACCACCGAATCAAAGTTCTATTTGAATAATCCATATGAGTTATCTTGTGAGCTAAAAGATTTTTTCAAATCGTTGATTGCATATAATAATAATAATAGACGTCTTTATTTATCCACAATTACATTGTAGTATAGCCAAATGTCAGACTTACATGGCAAGTTTAGCATGCTGCTACTCTTACACTTAACATATAGTCTCTAGCAGATGTTCAAAAGAATACACTATCCACAAACAAGATTTGGTTCATTACGTCGAAAGTAAAATTAAGAAAAAGAAAAAAGGCATACTTCCAAACCCAAATGCACCAAAAATTATTAAATCTGAATTAAAGAGGAATAAAAAAGACATGAATGATTACGTAATTATATGTTTGGAGGGTTGAGTAATAATGTTTTAACTTTTTGTCGAAAGACAGGTAATGAAAATTCTTTATATACTTTAGGAAGGTCATTATACGTAGTCGTGCCATAAGTTCTGTCCATGATAATCTCATGATAAAAATGAAACAAGATAAGATATATTTATATGAAAGATATTATTTATTCGACAACATTTTTAGAATTCATAATCAAACAGTTTTATTCAAAATGTCCCCCCCCTGCCTTCACACACTGCTTCAATCTCGCGGGCCACTCATCTATCACTGCACGCACAGCTTCCAAAGGAATAGCTGCCGCTGATCGGATCAAATCCGCTTTCAGGGACTCGATATTACGGTGGGCTTTGGAGCAGGCCAACTGCTCTAAGCAGGTCCACAACTTGTAGTCTAAAGGATTGAGGTCCGGACTCCCTGAGGGCCAATCTTCCGCAGCAATGAACTCTGGCACATTGCTTTCCAGCCAGCGCTGCGTACTCTTAGCCTTGTGGAGCGGGGGCGGAATCCTGCTGGTAGACCCAGTGTTGGTTGGCAAACAATGTACCACTTAAAGGCTTGACGATAGGATCCAGTATGTCGCTCTGATAGTTTGCCGCTTTTGTTTTCACGCCCTGTTTACAGAAATGGAGCTGAGTGACCCCTTCGTAGGACACCGCCCACCAAACCATGACTGACGCAGGGTGGTGGCCTCTCTCAACTCTCGGAATGATCTCCGAAGCTTCCTGTGAACTCCTTGCATACACTTTGTCATTTTGTCGGTTGAATTTTTCTTCTATGGTGAAGATTTTCTCATCCGTGACAAAATCTTTCGGAATCCCCCAGCTGCGTACCTCTCCAAGAGCTTCTTGGATCTTGTCGCCCTGATGTGTCGCAAGGTGGCCGTAAGTCGCTGGCCCGTACGTCTCCGGTAAGCCCCTAGCCCTAGGTCTTGTTTACTGATGCGCGACATCGTCCGGACAGGAATCTCATTTCCCTGGATAGGATCTTCGCTTCCGGAGTGGATTCCTTTGAATCCTGGCTTTTACGGCTTTGATGGCTGCTGGAGTCCTTACTTGACGAGGTCTTCCGCTTCTTGGCCTGTCATCAACAGAGGACGTCTCATTGTCCGCTGAATGGTCCTAGACACAAATTTACGCGATATTAGAAGGCCGCGTAAGAGTTCAAAAATCTGACTAGCACTGTGATTACACTTATGTAAAGCTATCACTGCAATACGGTTCTCTGCCTTGCCCCACTCCATCGTTATGCTTCGAGAGATCAATACAAACTGAGTATATGTAATTACCCGAAAAGCGCTTAATCAACTGACACCACAATGTAAACAATCGGACAAGTATTAACAGGTCTACACTTGTTTGAAAACGAGGGACAGAACTTATGGCATGACTACGTAAATAATAGCAGGATTGTAAGAAAAAACTGCGTTTAAAAAGTGTAGACGTATGCAGGGGTATTCTAATATTATTTTCTCTGAGAGTTCTACAGTAAACATCATTATTAAATGAAATTTTTTCCTTCAAGTAATAAAGTTTTAGACGTGAGCAGCAACTTGTGAACAAAAACTGAATAGTGATACTTGACCATGTCATTAATTTTTAACCAGTTTTAGAACGGGCTATTTCGCTGATACATGATCAAATTTACGTAAGCCAAAATGAATCGTATGCAATTGTTTTTGAATAACTTGAATAACGTTTTTAGTGAAATTGTCTAAACAAGTATAGTATACGATATTACAATAATTTAGTATAGATATGACCAATGCTTCACATAGTTTTTTACGCAACTTAAAATTTAGTAAATACCTGTTTGCTATAAGAGTGCGCAGCCGTATGTAGGTTTTCTGAGATAGAACCATGTTAATTTTGTATCAAAAACAACACCAAGAATTTTTGCAGGATCAGAAAATTGCAAAATTTGGTTATTTATCTGAATGTTCAAGAGCTGTGTTACATTGTATGTTTTTCTTTGTGCGCAAAATAATAACATTTTAGATTTTTGTGGATTAATAAGTAGATTGTGATCTAAAGATTATTTAATTAATTTATTAACATCGTTTTGTAAAATTTGAGTAGCATTATTGACATTATCTGGGTTAAAATGATGGAGCAATTGCGTATCGTCTGCAAATGACCGGACATGAGAATTATCAATACTTTTGCTTAAGTTGAACGTATGTAAGAGGAACAGAAGCGGCCCCAATACAGAGCCCTGAGGTACGCCTGTCACTGTGGCATTTCTTGTTTGACGAAACCTCCTAACGTATATCCTAAAAGTTTTGGCACGAAGTTCATTGACTTTCATTCTAACAAACACAAAATAATATTGAATCTATTGATCCTAAATCAACAAGGCCAGAAATCCATAAGCTCGTGGACATTAAAAATCAATATCTTAATTGATAATAAATTGTTACAAATTTATACGCTGGTATACTTAAAGGAAATTTGTTGTATTCATATAATTCAGGTTCGACTAGAACCTAAGCACAAGTGTAGAGTTTCTGGGTATCTTATGATTATTGGACTCTACCGTTATCATTTAAACGGAAACTTTGTAGTTAGACCAATAAACAGTATTATTAAAAAGTGTACCTATGACGATGTTGACTCTGTAAACGCTTACAGACAGCTACAACCAGATACAAAAATGTTTCCTTACAAAAACTCGGGGTGTTGAAGTTTTAGGAAAAAAATGAAAATTAATTAATATTTTCAGAACCGCTTCAGATATTTCACTGATATTTAGTACGTAGTGAAAGTTAATAAAGTTGCATATATTTCAATGCAAAAATAATGTTTAGCTTTAACAGTGACGTGCGTACGAGTATTGACTTCGATATTTTTTAAGAAAAAAATGGTACGCCAATGGTTTTTTGTCAAATAAAAATTATTTTTGAATTCCCCGTTCAATTTAAAACAAATGGCCTCTCTTGTTTTTTCCTTCGATGCACCATTTTGGAGTAAAAAAATAAAAAACCGTTCTATTGTCTATCTTCCAAATTATTATTAATTTTATTGGAAAAATTAAACACATTCTTGGGGCACACCGCGGTTTCGGTTACGGTATAGGAATTTTCTTCTGCACACAAATGATTATTGTGGAAATTCAGAATTGCATTTCGAGAAAAATTAGCTTCGTCCGTGAACAGAATCATTGATTCAAATTATTATTATTATTATTATTATGATAATTGAGATGAGCAGAGTACACAGTACTATAAGCTCATGCAGTAAATATAGTGTACGGACACGTAACACAAATACATCAAATAGAAAAAAATAAAAAAGACAGTTCATAGCTATAAAGTTTGTACACTCCTCCAGCTATCATACTGCACTTTGAAGCTATTAACTGAAGTAGCACCAACCACACTTTCAGGTAAACTATTCCAGGTGTTGAATATGCGGTTGGGAAGAAACCACTGTCGGACTGTTGTTTTAAATGGCTCCTTATGCAGTTTGAAGCTGTGTCCGCGTAGATTGCTGCGCGACAGACGGTATAGATGCATGAGGTTGGTGCCCATCAAACCATGAAGTATCCTGAACGTAACTATAAGATCGCCACGAAGTCTTCGCTCAGAGAATGAGGTCAGGTTGAATAATTCAAGGCGATCTTCATAGCTTGGTCTTCGTGCTCCAAAAGGGATACGAGTAGCCCGACGCTGTACTGATTCGACGAGATTTCTATCGCGCAGAAGCACAGTGTCCCATACCGGGCCAGCGAATTCAAGAATTGGCCTCACGAATGCCTTGTAAATGTAGGCGCAAGTGTTGACATCGGATCCTTTGAAAGACCTCTCCAGCATGTATAGAAGTTTCTTGGCTTTTGATGTAACGTGGTGAATATGCTCTGACCAGGAAAGACGATCGTTGACTACAACGCCCAGATCGTGTGGCTGGAAACTGCTTCGATGTTGTGGTCAGAGATCTTGTATGTAAATCGCGGATTTGTCTTCCCGAGGTGAAGGACACAACACTTAGTTAGATTTAAGGGTAAAAGCCAACTGACTGACCATTGACAAACAATATCAAGATCTCGTTGAAGCATAGCAGAATTTACGACAGTATTGTAAATCTTGGTGTCGTCGGCATAAGCTGAACATGTGGAGGAAATCAATGCGGGCAGGTCACTTGTATACAGAAGGAACAGCACTGGCCCCAAGACAGAGCCTTGAGGAACTCCACTTGCTACATGATGAAGGTGAGACTGGCTATCACTGACGCGCACAGAGAAAGTCCTCCCGGTGAGAAAAGCCTTAATCCACAGTAACAACTCGCCTCTTATTCCCATACATTCCAACTTAAACAGAAGCCTTCTATGTGGTACGCGATCGAAAGCCCTAGAAAAATCTAAGTAGATTATATCAACAGGAGTCTTTGTGTCCAGATACTGAGTCCAATCGTTGAGAGAGTGGAGAAGGTTGGTCATTATTGATCGACCAGGGAGAAATCCATGCTGATTCTTAGGGATAAGGTCATTTTCGAAAGCAAATGACAGGAGCTTATCTAATATGATTCTTTCAGCTATTTTGGCGGCGATAGGAACGAGACTTATTGGTCGATAATTTTTAGCGGAGGATTTGTCGCCCTTTTTGAATACAGGGGTAACAGAAGCACTAAGCCAGCATGAGGGTAGGGTATGAGATCTAAAAGACGATGTGAATATCAAGCTTAATGGTAGGGCCAGTGCTGAAGCGCAGTTTTTAAGTACAGCAGCCGTCATCCCATCTTTACCAGGGGAGGAAGAGGTCTTCAGATTTCGCAGGTGCATTAATACATCTTCAGGCAGGAACTCAACTTCGCAAAGGCTGTTGGGACACCTATGGCAAAGTGGTCGGTAGAAGGTCTCCATTAGGCTCATCGAAGTCATCACTAAAGGACTCTGCCAGTAAGTTGGCAGATTGGTGGCATCCATGTGGAGATGACCGTCAGCGTCGCGGATCTGAGGTGATGAAACTTTGGAATTCAGGTTTGTTCTTAGATACCGAAACAGCTTCTTCTTATTTTTGGAGATAACGAGTTTTCGTTGGTTAAGAGCATCGTGGTTTACAATTTTGATGGTTTTAAACTTATCGGTTGTAGAACGACTATTATATTGAACTGGAGAGAAGATAAAAGTGAACAGTGGTCAGACTTGCCAAAAGGTGGCAAATAATCTAAATTAGAAACAAAGTCGGCGTCGTTAACGAATATCAAATTGCGGATTTTGTGTAATTTTTTGAAGATACCACTGACAAAAGGTCACACGCCTTGGAAAATCAATAGGAAGTAATGCCTGTACTCTTAAAATATGGTAAAGATATAACAAAAAACCACTAAAATTCTCAAAACAATTAGATAGCAAATATTTCAGTGTCTAATGATCTTCAACTATCTGACAAAGCACGATCGGGATATCTCTGGTGATAACTCCGTCTGGCTTGCTCACCATTACCGTCGGCAAGGCCATATACGTAATGCGTTTCCGCCATTTCTGCATTTGAATAATTCCCATTATTAACAAGATTGTAAAAACTAAATAATGAACAGCGAACAGATTTGAATAACAGAAACTTGTCAGATGTCAAAAGCCAGTGACATATTCCAGAGCAACTAGATATTTATTGTTAAATTGCATTCTTCAACTATTACATTAATTTTCTCGGACAATAGAACGGTTTTATTTTTTTACTAAAAATGGCGCTGGGAAAGAAAACAATTCAAGAAAGATCATTTGTTTCAAATTGAACGGGGAATTCAAAAATAATTTTTATTCGACTAAAAACCATTGGCGTACCATTTTTTTCTTAAAAAATGTCGAAGTCAATACCCGTACGCACGCCACTGTTAAAGCTAAAAATCATGTTTGCATTGAAAAATATGCAATTTATTACCTTTCACTACGTACTAAATATCAGTGAAATATCTGAAGCGGTTATGACAATATTAATTAATGTCCAATTTTTTTCCTAAAACTTCAACACCCCGAGTTTTTGTAAGGAAACATTTTTGGACCATAGTTATAAAGCAAACTAAAATTAATTTTTCATGTGGATTCATACCCTTAAATATTCGCATATCATTAATTTCCCATACATCGCGATGTTAACTTTAAAACATCCCGGATGCTCGGATGATGACCGGCTAGCCGGTCGCTATACGAGGAAGACTGGCAACCAGACCATCGTACGGGCCTGCGGTATTAAATTTCGCAAAGTTTAAGACCCGGTCGCTTCTCCGCTACCACAGCTACCGCTGCTGAGCTGCATCAATCTGCAGGGGAAGTTAATTGGCAAAATTATTCGGGGGATACACGCATATCAGACGACGACGCAGTGCCTGCCAGTCGTCGTTAGGATTTGCTCTTTTAGTGCGGTCACCATAGGTGTCCTTCATTTTGCAGGACCTCTTAGATATACAGGGTGTAAACGTTATGGTAGTCATTATTCAAATGGGTAATAGGGGGGGGGGTCAAACCAAGTCAAAAACTTCATATGACCCATGGTACAAAAGTCAATAGATTTTTGTCTAAATGGCTTTATAGTTTACAACTTCACAATCTTACTAATGGCATTAAGTTTATCTAAGTTAAGCCAAAATTTGTAGTCAGTGAGTAAGTTTCATTACATTAAATATTTAAAACACACATGACACCAGCGCGTCGGTCCTTCATCACTCTTATCGAACCGGAAAGTAAACGCATATTAAAACAAGAAATATTAATATTCAAATCAAGTTGGGTACTTTATTTGAAGGTTCATTTATACCATTTATGTATGAAAAATAATATCGCTCAAATGTTCACCACGACTGGATTTACAGACGTCCACGCGATGGTCGAAATTTTCAATGACATTTTGCAAACATGGTCGGTTCTATGGCATTTATCTCGGCAATGATGTTGTTTTTGAGATCTTGGAGGGTGGCTGGTTTGTTGACGTAGACTTTGCTTTTCAAATATCCCCATAAAAAGAAGTCCAAGGAGTCAAATCGCACGATCTTGGTGGCCATGGCACATTTCCTCTACGCGAAATCACGCGATCACCGAAGAAGGACTGCAATCGATGGATATTGACGTTGGTTGTGTGGAATGTTGCACCGTCTTGTTGGAAATAAACATTGTCCATATCCATTCCTTCAAGTTGCGGCAAAAAATAGTCCTCTATCATCACGTGATATCGCTCAGAATTGACGGTAACGGCGTCCCCCGCCGCATTTTCGAATCCCCCCACGGGGATTTTCGTTTCGCCCAGATGCGGCAGTTTTGCTTGTTTTACCGTCCCATTCAAAGTGAAATGCGTTTCGTCGCTAAACATGATTTTTGATGAAAAATTGGCATCAATTTGGCGGTGTTCAAGGAGCAATCTGAAAAATGGTCGGCCCGACGCACCTCTTGCGTCAATTGGATCTTGTAGGCGTGTACATTCAAATCCTTGTGGGGAATGCGGAGCAAACTGGTTCTCGAAATGCCCAATTCTTGGGATCGACGCGTTGTTGATTGTTTCGGATCGTCTCTCACACTCTCCTTCACAACAGCAATATTTTCCTATGTGCGAACGCTCCTTGGCCGGCCAGAGCCTGGCAGATTTGCCACAGAACCTGTTGCCTCGAATTTACGCACCAGACGACCGATGGTTGTTTCGTTTGGGCGGTTGTTGCGACCGAAATGTTCACGAAGCGCGCGAAACGTGTTTTTTATTTTGCACCATTTTGTAGTGCTCTTGAATAACTTTAATGCGGTCTTCAATCGAATACGACCACGTAGCGATCAATGGTAAACATTCAACTAACAAAATGACATGTCGGTGACAGAAAACAAGATGGCGTCTATGTCAAATTGACGTTACTTCCTGCGTCCCTATTGGACAACTTTATAATCAACTGGTCCAGCATTTTGTGCAAAGCAAAATGATTCCTCAACATCAATTTGGTTCCGTATCGGTCACAGCGCGGCAACTGCCTTATTATTACGGATGATATCATCAAGAATGTGGATGATCAGTTAGCAACTGCTTTGATTCTTCTCTTCTCTGAAGCCTTTGACGGTATTCCATTGAGTAAGCTGAAATTGGTATAGCCCTTCTGACAAGCCACTACGTTTCTACGAATCAAATTTGAAAAATCGTACCCAGAAGGTGAAAGCATGTAAGGGTGTTTCATCGGCGGAAAATATTTCTTCATCCGGTGTGCCTCAAGGCTCCGTGCTGGGACTGTTACTCTACCTAGTTTATACATTTTATTTACATGCTTGCATCCAACCTGCAATCTGCAAACTTGACTTCAAAAAGTGTCATACAAACTGAACTTAGGAATAGTTAATATTGAAAATTAATGTAAGGGAAATTATCCTAAAGATCAATGCTACAAAATGTTCTGCTTTGCTGTTTTGGCCCCAAAGCAGTTATTACAATGTTCAGAGGCGGCAATTGCCCTTGATCTTGATAATTCGTATATTCCTGTCGTGGGACCATGCAAAGAATTTAGGAGTCGTTATGGATTCAGAATTGAGGTTTAAGCAACATGTAACAAATTTATCTAATATACATGCGTTTAAAAATTTTATACTCTAATCGAAGTATTTTGAACGTCAAGACTCGCAAAAAAACTAGCTGAGAAAGTTTAGTGATGTTAATAAAGATTAAACTGTTGTTTACTTTCATTGTCTTGATTACGTGACCACAGCTAGAGTACAAAAAGTTCAAGATAACTGCTTGTAGCTTTGTTTATAGTCTGCGGAAGTTGAGCCAAGATCAACGAGTGGAGGTTGAAGGTTGACCAGCCTTTTACATAATATAATCTGCTAATCTTAGTCCAAAGAATCAGATACAATCTTCTCAAAAAGCTTGCACCACGTGGCATAAGTCATAAATAAGGCTTAAGTCCGACTTCAACATACCTAGTCATAAAATGTTTCCTCGCAGCTTCATCTACAATGCTGTTACAGCGCAAAATGCTAACGATACTCACAAAACCCATCTAGAACCATTTTCTGGGACCTGCTAGTAAAACTAGCTAATAAAGTTTTGATTTTTTTATCACAATTTTAGATAATACATTACAGTTAGGTATTATCTTGCCTATAACACATTGTTGGCCCAGTTTTATTTTTAGAAGAACATATTATGTTATTTTTTCTTCTTCTGTTAGTGCTCATCGATAATCTTGTAATAATCCAGCTTATTTTATCTTTAAGCCTCAGCTACCTTGTTAAAATCATCTTGTCAATTTCTTTAAGCATATGATAATTAGTTCTTTTTTTTGATCATTTTTCTACGTTACAAGGTTTAAACGGTAGAGTAGCAGCTGGCAAATCTTCGCCCTGCAGTGGTAGATGAGTCAATAAAGACATAATTATTATTATTATTGTTATACAGGGTGTTTCAGTTTATTGTTGCATAACTTTAAGATTCGAAAGAACTTTTAAAATTAATGCATAAAGTCTATATAAACATGGGTCGAAAAATGCGTGGCTTCCGAACTACAGGGTGTTTAAATTTACCTTCTAAAATAGTTATTTTAAATACTTCGAACCATATTTGATGTATAACAGTGAAAAATTGATATACAAGAGTTTTGGGTACGACAAAACGAACCATTGGCATAGTTTTACTGTAGCCGCTAGAGGGCGCTCTCTACTGTACCTGTAGTGTATTAAAATGACCGAAAATTTTTTCTTAGTGCAATTTTTTGCTTTTTGAATAAAAAAAATTAATTCTTCGCACTTTTTCTGCATAAAAAAGGTCACCTGTGAGTTTTCGTTATAGTTAGCCGTTTTAAGATATTTCGATTTTTAAGGTTCGATGCATTTTTAATTATTTATGGGAAATTAATATTTTTTTACATTTTCTATTTGGGCATTACAAGTAATTAAGATGATCCTTTAGATTGTGTTTTTAAACACAGCAATAATTCCTAACTATAAATAAACACGAAAAAACAGAATATTAATTTGTTTAATTTTCCAATATTATTTTTAACAAATTAAATGAATATTGGATGCTATTGGATAGTTACTACAAACATACAAAATCTAAAGTAGTTGCTCGAAATGTAAACCCAATTGTTCAATACACAATTCACATCTACGAATGATCGAACGTGGTATAGCATTATTCAAATAAGGCCTTATTTCATCACATGCATTCCTGATTCTGTCTATTAGCATATCTCTTGTGGTTACGGGAGTCTGGTACACTGTTTCTTTTAGAAATCCCCACACAAAGAAATCTAATGGATTTAGGTCAGGGGATCGTGGAGGCCAGGCGACTGGTCCTCCACGGCCGATCCATCTTTCTGGATAATTTTCGTCCAGCCGGTTTCTAACTATTCTCGAATAATAAGCTGGACAACCATCAAGCTGGAACCAGGCCAATCTTCTTAAATCTAACATAACATCATCGCACATATTTGCATGTTCAGCCTTTAAAAATTCCAAGAAGGTCGCAGCATTTAACCTTGCAGGCAAAAGGTAGGGTCCAAATAGTAGATACCAATCCACACGTTCACACTAAATTCATGCTGAAAATTTCTTTCCCGAACTGCATGCGGATTTTCATGCGACCAAATATGTTGATTAAGAAAATTTACCACTCCACGTCTAGTGAAGCATGACTCATTGGTCCATAAAACGTTACTTAAAAACTCCCTATTATTATCAGTTCTATCAAGAATCCACTGACAAAATGTGATTCTTCGTTCTCCGTCCCCTGGCTGTAGTCCTTGCACAGGTTGCAAATGGTAAGGACGTCTATGGTTATTTCTAAGAACACGGTGAACATGGCTTGCTGAAATTCCTAAGGCACCAGAAAGTCTCCTAACACTTGTGGTCGGATCTCTATGAAACTCACGCAGAATCATACGGGTAAATCTGCGCTGACGAACATTTATGTTTTGATCCCTTTGGAGATTCCATAACCATTTTCAATTATTTGGCGATGCACTCTTACAAATACTTAGCGAGTTGGATGTCGTCTGTTTAGAAATCTCCGTGCGTATTCTTTGGCTGCTTCTGCTGCGTTTCCATTTACAAAGCCATACAAAATGAATATCCGCTAACTCTTGATTGGAGAATAAAAATGGCATTTTCATAAAACTTACAAAAAAAACAGGTAAAAGAACTAAATTTCGTGCATTCACAATTGCAAAAAAACGTTTCAGGTTTCAACAGACAACAAAACTAACTGTCAACTAATTGACGTTTAACCTTATTCTGCTTTCAATTTCAAAAATATTTGCAGGCACAGCCTACTTCTAAAAATTATCGAGATACTGACTTTTAACGTTATTTATCATAAATAATTAAAAATGCATCGAACTTTAAAGATCGAAATATCTCAAAAACGGCTAACGATAACGAAAATTCACAAGAGAGCTTTTTATGTTGAAAAGTGCGAAGAATCAGTTTTTTTTTATTTAAAAAGCAAAAAATTGCACTAAGAAAATTTTTCGGTCATTTTAATACATTACAGGTTTACTAGAGAGCGTCCTCTAGTGGATACAGTAAAACTATGCCCATCGTTCGTTTTGTCGTACCAAAAAACCCTTGTATACCAATTTTCACTGTTATACATCAAATATTGTTCGAAATATTAAAAAAAAACTATTTTAGAAAGTAAATTTAAACTATTAGTATTTCGGAAGCCACGCATTTTTCGACCCATGTTTATATAGACTTTATGCATTAATTTTAAAAGTTCTATCGAATCTTAAAGTTATGCAACAATAAACTGAAACACCCTGTATATTTTAAGGAAGCTACATTCTAAAGAGCGCCAAAATTGTACAAAAAAGATGCAAATTTTAACAATATAAGTCTGTTTGACTAACTAGATCTATTTAATTTTTTTTGGGGGCCAACTTGTGCATAACATAATCCTTTATGAACTTATGACATTTTTTTACTAAAATAGTCATAAGAAGTATTATACTCAAACCATAACGCTGCCTGTACTGTTAGGGATTTGTTGTTCCTTCTGTCCCGGAATTCGGTATCGGCTGCCTACCGACGAGATTCCGCCGTTTTCAAGAAAAGCCGCTGTGCTGCCGGTGCAATCAATTTTTTGCAACCGGATTTCGCATCAGAAGCCACCGCCGGCTGGCCGTTCGGATGTTCTTTTTCAGGTATTTCTACGTGTATTTCGGATTTATTTCTTTAATAATCGAGATACCGTAATCGTCGCTGCTGGTTGACAAGCTTTATCTCTCGGGAATCACGCGGCGTCTTTCGCTTTTCGGGAATTGCAATTATTGTTTTGGGTAAGCCGCCGCGCGACGGAACAGGTCTAATTTTTAACGGCGACACGAAACAGTTGACAGTGACACATCGTCTTTGGTATCATAGCCGCCTGTTATCTGACGAGCAGTTCGGTGGAAGAGATGCAATTAACGCCCGTCATTCCATAATTTTGAAATTCATATTATTTGCTTCTACTAACTAGCAATTTCCTTTGATTTTTTTTACTTTCACATCTGGTAAATAATGGGTGATTTTTTTGCTAGTATCTTTTTGGCAACACTGTTTTTGACAGATGACGCGTGAATCGTGCCTTGTGTCGTTGTCAAACTTGTTCAGTTTGGTCTATAATTTAACCATGAATCGACTTACGAACGAACAACGCTTGCAAATTATTGAATTTTACTATCAAAATTCATGCTCGGTTAAGCGAGTGCACCGAGCACTGCTTCCAATTTATGGGCAATTTGGTCGGCCTACTGAGGGAGCTATTCGGAAGCTTGTGACTAAATTTCGAACCCAGTTTACATTATTGGACATAAACCACCAACACGCAGACGTAGAGTGAGGACTGAAGAAAATATTGCGGCTGAATCCACATTTTTATCGAAAAATTGTGTTCAGCGACGAAGCTCATTTCTGGTTGAATGGGTACGTTAACAAGCAAAATTGCTGCATCTGGAGTGAAGACCAGCCAGAAGCATTGCAAGAGCTACCAATGCATCCCGAACAAATCGCTGTTTGGTGTGGATTATGGGCCGGTGGCATCATCGGGCCGTACTGCTTCAAAGACGACAATGGCCGGAATGTAACTGTGAATGGCGGGCGCTACCGTGCGATGATAATAAACTTTTTTTTGCCCAAAATGGAAGAGCTGGACTTGGCTGACATGTGGTTTCAACAAGACGGTGCCACATGCCACACCACACACGAAACAATGGCCCTATTGAGATAAAATCGGATAAACATACGTAGATGTTTACTTTTTTCTGTCACTCAGTACATCATACATTACATATTTCCCCCTATATTTGCTCTTAAAACTATAATAAATATCAAACGGACGTGTCGTGTCTATATCGCGCTTGTCGTACTCTACGTACTTATCTTGCTGCCCACAAAATCCTCATCGCGAGCAGCCGCTACACTGGTCAGGCTGGCCAGCATAGCTAGCTGACGTTGCCAGATTGTCAATAATTTCAGTAAAGCCAGGGAAGAAGTTTCTAAATCGCTGCGATATTAAATGGGTGGGACTATGAACAAATTGTACAGCTAACTCGATATTTAATTCTCCTTTTGTGTTATACACATTGGTCGTTAACTTTTTTCTCATAATAAGTAAAAGCCTTTATGAACTGATGACAGCGTTGCTTGGGTATGGCAGAAACAACCTGATGCCATATTTTGTACATGTTTTATGCTTCATTAAATAAAAACATACCCTTATTCATTCTTCTAAGCTCCAACTTAAAATTCGGAACTCACCTGCAAAAGATAAAATAATTTTAATCAGAAAAATAAGTTTAATCTTCAACTGGACATGAAAATGAAAACATAGATCAATGACCGTACTATATCACAGGGTAGCAATCGCTTAGCAACAAACGAATACCGACAGTCCTTGTGCTAGATGTCACTTCAGAGATAGCGAGCGAAAACGCTCTTACCATGGGCTGAAAAGTATGACGTCAGAGAAGCCTGCTGATAAAGTACACTTTGCAGCTTGGTCGTAGATAATAATTATTTATGTACCTAGGGCGCTAAGAGGTGGTATGGCCCGCGTGAAATTGTAGCCCAAGGGGTAAAACGCCGCAAGCCCTCACGCTAAGGGACTGAAACAATTATTTCGCACTTGATACATTAAAAATATACAGGGTGTCCGCAAAGTTGGGGTTTTCCTTTACACGACGTGTAGATCTTGAAAACATAAGCAATTTTTCTTAGTACCATATACACCAATGTCTTAAGGGAGCCGAGATAAAGGGCTATGCAACATCAAAAATATCTGAATACCGTCCTGTAGCCGCGACATCACCGACTGGTACAAGGTCACTGGCTCAACCCGACGACAGACCTGGGCCGGGGTCAGTGTGTCAGGTCAGTATGCAACCTTCAACCGACGGTTACGGTCACGCGTGTAGAGGTAATCGCGTAGACGAGAATCCCTCAACAAGCATTAGAGACGTGGCTAGAGAAGTGCAAGTATCAAAAACTAAAGTGTGGCAAACGCTGCATGAAGAGGGGCTGTATCCGTTTCACGTCCAACGTGTACAAGCCCTTCAACCTGACGATTTTCCAGCAAGAGTGCGGTTTTGTGAGTGGTTGTTGCATCAACATGACAATAATCCGGACTTTTTGAAGTGCATATTGGTGACAGACGAATCTACGTTCACGCGTAATGGGGTGAATAACTTTCGCAACACTCATGTTTGGTCAGTAGAAAATCCGCACGCTGTCCGTCGGGCACATTTTCAACAAACATTTTCGGTGAATCGATTGGACGGGATGCAATACCTAGACTTTTTACGCAACAGTTTGCCTTCCTTGTTAGAAGATGTGCCATTAAGTGTATAGTAAGACAATCAATGTGGTTTCTGCGTCTGCTCGGTAGCGCATCAGCTGATTTCATTTTCTGTTGGAGCGATATGATTTCGGGCAGAGACGTACTTAGCCCTTCTCGTCAACTGGAGAGTGAGTACTTTTTCCTTTATTTTTTTTTACTTGGTCGCCCTCGTTTCACTACACATTACCTTTGTTATTTCAAGGGTAGTTGTTTCTGAAAAGGAAAACCCCAACTTTGCGGACACCCTGTATAGGACCAGCTCCAGCAAAAAAATGATAGTAGCGTTTAAGAAATGAAAAAATAAATCGACCGTATTATTTTATCACTGAAGGTTGAGCTGTCGTGTAACAACGAACCAATAAGATAAGGACAGTTTCCGTGGTCGCCTGATTTATTATTTATCAAGGAGCAACTGCCCAATTAAAGTACAGCAGAGAAAATCTAATGTAAACCTAACCCTACTTTGACTTAGATATTTAACACTTAAAACAATCACAAACACTTTACAATCCAGATCATTTTTAAATAGAAACGAATTTAGTTAAAATTTAAATATATGGTGAAATCAAATATTAAATATTACAGACAGAAATCTAATTGAATTTTGAATGTTTTGTGACTTCTGGGGAAATTCAACTAATTAGAATACTGATTTGAAGATCTAGACAGGAATGAATTACTAGCGTAATTAGTACGAAATGATCTCAGTCTTGTTTGATGAGAATGCACATTTTCAAAAGTTCTGGAGCAACACTAAGAGAGTGCAAAATATTATAAAATAGTGACAGGTCCTTCTGATTCCGTCTTACCTGAAGGGTTGAGATATTGAGAGACCTTTCAATCACGGAATAGATAATATCTTCAACCATAATGTTTTGTTTGAACGAAATGAATCTTAAGAATTTATGTTGCACTCTCTCAATTGCCTGAATATGAACATTATAGTTGGGTGACCAAACACAAGAACAATACTCCAGATGGGGCGTCACCAAAGAACAAAACAACGTTTTAAATGACTGAATATTATGAAAATCCTTACCACATCGTTTTGTAAATCACATGTTGAAGAGATTCTGAAACAATCATATTTATATAGGCAATAAAGGATAATTTTGGGTCAAGAATTACCCCTAAATCCCTATCTTTCTTTAGAGGACAACCTTTCATGGTATAAGTTTGATCAATGGGGCTGAAGACCATTAAATGACATTTTTCCACATTAAGTTCCATTCTATTTATTTGACACCAGAGACTTAATGAATTCAAATCATTTTGGATATTTAAAGAATCATTATTATATTTGATTTTTAAGAATAACTTCAAATCATCTGCAAACATTAGAAAACTAACAGACTTAAAACAGTAAACAAAATCATTCACGTATATATTGAAAAGAAGAGGACCCAGCTGGGAACCTTGAGGTACTCCAGATGGCACATTCATCTCGTTTGATTGAAAGCTTTGTATACGCACTATTTCTTTCTTCAGCAATGATAAAAGATCCCCGCAAATTCCTAGACAATGTAACTTATTAATCAAGATCTCATGGTTGACCTTATCGAATGCTTTAGAAAAATCTGTATAAACCACGTGAACAGAATAACCTTCCTCCAAGGATTCCAAAACCTAGTTTGTGAATGTTAAAAGATTTAAGTTTTGAAAGAAATCCAAACTGTTGGCTTATAAAACTACTTTGCAAATTTTCGGATAAAAATTCACACACTAGGCTCTCAAACACCATTCCAATGCAACTCAGTTTACTGATAGATCGATAATTTTTGACTTGTGAAGGATCTCCAGGTTTCAGTATTGGAGTAATGAAGCTTGTTTTCCAACATTCCGGAAAAACTCCACTTTTCAACGAAAGATTAAAAATATAAAATAGAGGTCTAGAAATCAGAAGGCTACAATCTTTAATCAACAACGCAGGTACCCCATCAGGTCCAGGTCCTTTAATAGCGTCTAATTTGGACAGTTTGTCATAGATGGCTGAGATTGGAATTTCATAGATAAACACATTGGTGACCCCATAAGAAAGATTACTATTTTGAACAGTACTATTCTCTACACTGTCAGTTTTAGAGAAGTAATCTGCAAACAAATTGATAATTTGTAAACCAGGGATTATTATAATGTACTTCTGAAGGTATGTAATGATAATCCTTACGGCTATTCACAAATTTCCAAAAATGTTTCACGTTTTCTCTAAGAAAAGATTCAGTTGTATTGACATAATCCAGATAACACTGTTTTCTTGGATTTTTACACTGTGATCTGACAATAGAAAACTCATTATAATCATTTAGCAAGTGAGATTTGATGTACTTTTTGACTAGCTTCTTTTTTCAATTATCATTTGTTTAAGTGCTGGAGAAAACCAAATGGGAAACTTCTTTGCAGAGTACTTCTTCAAAGGAACAAAAATATCAATTGTTAAATATACTAAGAGACATGTAAATCCGAACACCCAGTTTAAATGGTTTTATTTTAAGAAAATTTTGTATAAGTACTTAATGAAGCATAATAAGTAAATGATAAAAATTTCAAAATGATTGCACTGCTTTAAAGCCCTTTGACCTTTAATAATGTGTGGATGCACCCTGATGTGCTACGCATTCTCCAACGCGCCTAGGCATACTTCTGATCAGGTGGTCAATGTCCTCCTGTGGTATCTCATTCCAAGCAACCACCAACTCCTCTCGAAGTGCTTCTAGAGTCTGAGGAGGACGTTGCAAATTGAGCAATCTCCTACCCGTCATATCCCACAAGTGCTCAATTGGAGATAAGTCGGGAGATCTTGGTGGACATGGTATTAAAATAAAACCATTTAAACTGGGTGTTCGGATTTATATGTCACTTAGTATATATTAAGCGTATCACCAAGTGATTTAGTCATATGCTATCACTTCCTGCACATTTGTGGATTTAAAATCTCTGTAAAACCACTACTAGTAAGCCCAGAGTTATTAAGGCAAGTTTCACGATTTAGCTCAAAATACAGTGATGGACGATGGACTGGTAAAAGTGCTTCCTCAGCTGCATGTACCTTAGTTGTTTCATCTTGCATAACAATCAGATCCAGTAAGTTGTTATTTTCATTTCTAGTAAAATTCACTTGATAAAGGTTATGAACACAACCAAGAAAGGACGTGTATTGATTCAGCTTCAGATGACGAAACTCCTGTCAGGGGAACAGCAATAGAGGCCATATTTTCCTTAGACCATTGACAAGCCGAAGATTAAAATCACAATTACAAGCTCGTTATGTGTTATTGTGTTCAATATATGTTAATTCCTCCTCAGCGGGCGTAAAAGTTTATTTACTGCCCTAAGGCGGATGATTGATAACACTGATCAACAGCCAAAAAATATCCTAAATAAAATCAACAAATGTGCTAAAACCGGAATGAAACTTATTTTTTCAATATTAGTTCAAGTTTTAGAGATACGGTAATTATATGTGTTCCTGCTGTGACAGTGTTAATATACTGTAATTCACAAGAATGCACGTGCTACATTTTTATATTCGGCAAGGAAAGATGATGTAATCGGCATGATTGTGTCACGTTACACATACGTGTACATTATATTGTTTTATATTAGCCATTTTTTCCTCAGTTGGCTGACAGCGTTCATGCAAGATGTCTCGAAAGTGTGTAAACAATCCAGATCAGTTTTGTTACGTGTGTGGTGATGTGACTTTTGCGTCTCAGAGACGGTCTATTACTCCACTAATAACAAAGGCATATCAGCTTTATTTCGGTTGTAAACTAGGTGATCAAGACAAACAGTGGCACCCCACATCTGCTGTAATACATGTGCTTCAAGTCTGAGGAGCTGGTTAAATGGCAAAAAACGGTCTATGCGCTTTGCTGTCCCAATGGTTTGGAGAGAGCCTACAAATCATATTAATGATTGTTACTTTTGCATGGTACCTTGTGTTGGACAAGCCACAGGTATGTCCAAGAAAAAAATCGGTTATTAACTACCCAAACATACCATTTGCGATGAGACCTGTACCTCACAGTGACGAAAATCCTATTAAAAACCCCCAGAATCCTACACTTGCGAATCAGAAGACGAATCAGATCATGGCGATCGAGTGATTCGTCAGAAGAAGATATGCCATCAACGTCAAGAGATCCTGATTTTATACCGAGCACGTCATGCCACCAACCGCACAAAATAACACAGTCAGAATTAAATGATCTTGTAAGAGATTTAGAACTTCCAAAATGTAAGGCAGAGTTACTTGGATCAAGACTGCAGCAGTGGAACTTGTTAGAAGACGATGTTTCGGTATGTGTTTTTCGTAAACGCCACAAAGACTTAGAACCATTTTTCAATATGGAGAATAACTTGGTTTTCTGCAGTAAGATTAACGGCTTACTGGCGGCTTTAAATATAAACTATAACCCAGAAGAATGGAGATTGTTTATAGACAGTTCAACATTGAGTTTAAAGACAGTGTTATTGCATATTGGAAATATTTTACCATCTCTTCCTGTAGGGTATGCAGTTCACATGAAAGAATCATATGACAATATGAAGTACCTATTGACATGCATAAAATACGATGAGCACCAATAGCAATTTGTGGCGATTTGAAAGTTGTTGCACTTTTACTTGGGCTGCAGCTAGGCTACACTAAGTTTTGCTGTTTTTTGTGTGAATGGGACAGTCGGGCAAAGGCACTTCATTACACCAGACAAAACTGGCCTGTTCGTCAATTCCTAGAGCCAGGTCGAAAAAATGTACAGCATATGCCATTAGTAGATTCGAAAAATTTTTATTACCACCACTGCATATCAAGTTGGGCCTAATGAAAAGCTTTGTCAAGGCATTAGATAGAGATGGGTCAGCTTTTCAATACCTGCGTCAGAAATTTCCAAGACTAAGTGAGGCAAAGGTTAAAGAAGGTATTTTTGTTGGGCCACAGATTCGAAATATTTTGAAAGCTACACAGTTTGAAAAAACTTTAACAGGTATTGAAAAAACTGCTTGGAATGATTTCCGTCTGGTGGTCACTAATTTCTTGGGAAATAGAAAAGCTGACAACTATAAAACCCTTGTCAAAAATATGCTGTCATCGTATCAAAAGATGGGCTGTAATATGTCTCTTAAGATACATTTCCTACACTCACACCTGGACTTTTTTCCTGACAATTGCGGAGCCGTAAGTGATGAGCACGGCGAACGTTTTCATCAGGATATTTCAACAATGGAAAAAAGGTACCAGGGAAAGTGGAATCCTTCCAAGCTTGCAGACTACTGTTGGACTTTTGGTAGAGATGCTCCAGAAACGATCCATAAAAGAACAGCAAAAAGACAGCGCATATAGTGATTCTTATAAGTATATGAATCTTGTTACTTTTTTTAATATATCCTTAAAAATAAAAAGTTTTTTTCTAAACCGCAACTAATTTTTTTATTTCATTGTCATTTTTGGATTCAGGGCCCCAAAATTAACAAAGAAGTGCACTTTTCCCACAAGATACAATTAAAAAACTAAAATTTGTTGTCCAGTGTAATAGCTACATAAAATGTTTCGTCTATGACTAGCTAAAATAAAAAATTCAGAGTAGCGAAAATTAAAAATATGAATAAGGACAATTCTTGTAGTTGCCATACTTGGTTCAACAAACGCTATACAAAGCGGGCGCCAAAGTTACTTTACCGCCCTAGGGCATAAAAGGGTAGGATAGTGAGACTTAATGTCCGGAGTATCTATTCATGTACCTATTTGGGCTTTTAGAACGTTGAAACAAAGATACGATTATAGAATAATTGACTGATATAAAATACTTGACTTTCTATCTCAAGTTAAAACCTCCTCTTTACTATGGACTAAAGCCATCGTCCAAATATGAGGGCAATGCCTAGGTAGCAACTACCAAGGAAAAATGGACAAAAAGGTTAACGCATTCGGAGTTCGCGTTTTGTAATGTCTCCTATGGTTTCTCCCAGATTGTTCCAGAAAAAATCCGGATCTTATTCGAAAATCCGCGAAAGCGCCGCCACTGCTCATCGGCAATATTTATCATACCGGTCATCAGCGTACCGCCGTTACTCACACACACATACGTAGAAGACGATGCTTCGGCGATGGAAGTTTAGACGTGCATTGTCCATGGCCACAGAAGAAGAGAAGCAAGCGCATATCTTGTGCTGCAACTTGCCATCGTCGACGGCCGTCACCCAGGTCAGCCACTCTCTCGGACTCAGCCAGCTGCTGAAACAGCCAGGGTTCGAATCTCGCGGCAGCTTTCCGGCGATTCGGTTCCTCTACATCGGTGGTCGCGAACCCGTCGATCGCAAAGGCAATTCTGGTGGCTCACCACATATTTTAGAAATCATAGAAGCTTCCGTAAATTTTGTAAATTCTCATAATGAACACAAGCAGCGGCACCAGTGCGGTGAGCGATCTGTTCGAGAACGATCTCGATTACTTTGAACGGAATAAATAACAACGTTATGAAATTGGTAGTAAAAATTGTGGACAAGATTAGAGCCCAAGCATTACAAAGATTAATCAAAACCCTGGCCATACATCAAAGTCAATAGTATCGACGAAAGTAAATTCCAAAGAATCCATCCACGTATGAATAGTTTAACAGATGCCTTCGACAAAATTGATCACGGAGCTTTGTTAAAGAAATTAGAAAACTTTGGATTCACGGTAAGTGCTACAAAATTTTTTAGATCCTGTTTATTAGGGCGTAAGCAGTATGTATCACATAATGGATGCAAGTTCCAAGCCTACTCAGCACCATCCGGTGTTCCCCAGGGGTCTAACTTGGGACCACTTTCATTTCTATTGTTTATTAATGACATCTGAGAAACTTTGAAGGGTATGTATACTAAGTGACATATAAATCCGAACACCCAGTTTAAATGGTTTTATTTTAATAAAAGTTGGTGAATGTATTTATCTTACTGTAAATAACAAGTGAAAAAATTTTCAGCTTTATCAGTTGGACATTCCGGTTTTTATACTGCTTTTTTTTAATTCACTAACGCTCTAAAAATGAATATTTCAGCCGCACTAAAGAATCAACGTTGGCGGATTTTGGTTCTTAACATCCTTTACGATCGGTTACGATGCCTAGAGTACGGAGATCTGTACGATTTAGTGAGTTTGATAGGGGCCGTATAGTGGGACTTCGGGAAGCTGGACTTTCTTTTCGGGCAATTGCAGTTAGAGTGCAAAGAAGTGTAGACACTGTGGTTAGGTGTTGTCAGGCATGGCTTCGAGAAGGCCGTACGCAAAGAGCAAGGGGCACTGGACGCCGCCGTACAACAACAGACCGTGAAGATCGCCGCCTAAGATTATTGGCCTTAAGGGACCGTTTCTCCACTACCAGGTCCATTGCAATGAATGGTTTGCAGAACACGGAAGACCTATTGGCATGCGAAGTGTTTACCGACGAATGAGAAGTTTTGGCTTGATTTCATATCGGCCACACTGGGTCCTCCCTTTAACTCGAGAACACCGACGTAATCGCCTGGAGTGGTGCAGACAACGGTCACTCTGGGATCAGGAATGGAACAGTATTGTCTTTAGTGACGAGTCTCGATTTGGTTAGGCATGCACGATGGTTGTGCCAGTGTTAGAAGGCGACGTGGTGAAAGGAGGAATCCACAGTTCTTTGTTGAAAGACATGTTCATCACACTGTTGGAGTTATGGTTTGGGGTGCTATAGCTTATGGTTCCAGGTCACCTTTAATCTTCATCAGAGGTAACATGAACGAGCAGCGTTATATCCACGAAGTTCTAGAACCCCATCTTTTACCCTATCTTGACACCCTGGCAGATCCAACTTTCCAACAAGATAATGCCCGACCACATGTTGCAAGAGTCACAATAGACTTCTTTCAACATAATGATGTCACATTGTTACCATGGCCACCAAGATCTCCCGACTTATCCCCAATTGAGCACGTGTGGGATATGATGGGTAAGGAGATTGCTCAATTTGCATCGTCCTCCTCAGTCTCTAGAAGCACTTCGAGAGGAGTTGGTGGTTGCCTGGAATGAGATACCACAGGAGGACATTGACCACCTGATCAGAAGCATGCCTAGGCGCGTTGGAGAATGCGTAGCACATCAGGGTGCATCCACACATTATTAAAGGTCAAAGGCTTTAAAGCAGTGCAATCATTTTGAAATTTTTATCGTTTACTTATTATGCTTCATTAAGTACTTATACAAAATTTTATTAAAATAAAACCATTTAAACTGGATGTTCGGATTTATATGTCACTTAGTATAGTTATGTTTTGCTGACGACACATTATTGTCTTTTTTTTCTTATTACCTGTTTCATTCTTGATGTAAGACTACCACCTCATTGTCAAAAGATGAAGTTGAAGATCTTTTTTTCTTTTTATATAACACGTCTAATGTCACTGAGTATATTTAATTTGTTCATTCAGATATTTCAGCGATTCTCCTATGTTATCCCTTGTTCAGTCTGAGGTATATGAATGACACAATTTAATTATATTTTCAATGAATAAACACCGTTTTGGTTTTAAAATAAATTCAATATTAAACTCGCTTGCTAAATGTACCGAAGTAATTGTTAATTACCGCCATGTTGCTCAAAATGAAATAGATATGGGAACTATATATTAAATTAGTTATATGTGGACAACACAGTGTCACGAAATTTAGGTGAAATAAATATAAAATAATATACGGATAAATTATGATTTTAAGCCTCGGCACCATATTGAAATAGCAGTATTTACGATAACCCAGAACTAACTACAGTTGGGATAAGTTCAAAATACGAATCTTGTAAGCAGTGGCGGCTCGTGGCAAAATGAAACAGGTGTTCTGCAAATCCGAACTTACCTATTTTTTATATGTCAGTTCGATCCTGCGCTCCTTCTTGGCAGCAAATTTGTCGATCACCTTCCCATTGAAATTTTCCATGGTCGAAATAAATTCCTTTTCAATGGACAGCATCGACAACGCTGTAAGGCGATGCTGGGTCATAGTATTTCGAAGAAAAGTCTTGATTCTTTTCAATGTTGAGAAATTTCGCTCAAAAGCAAGCGCGTGCCGCATGTGTCGAAGTAGTGCACAGACCCTTTTCAAGTGTCCCATGAATAATGTTACGCTGCGGTCGCGACGAAAATGAAAAGTACACAATTGGTCGATTATAATGCTTTCTCAATACAAAACAGAATCGACGCCGTGTCTTGCGGGGGCAGCGTGGGCGGTATTGTTTCTATTTGTGGTATAACATGGCAAATAAATAATGATCAAATTACTACTGATTTTTTCTGTTAAGTCAAAAGTTTTGGCAGTTTTGCAGCTTTGCAGAACTTAAGGGCGAGCCGCCCCTGCTTGTAAGTCATTACTATCTGTCACATATTATCTGTAGGACCTTTAGACCTTGAGCGATTTGTGTACTGAAGAACCAGCAACCAAGTATCATATTTAAAAGAAAATAAGAAAAAATTAAGAAAAGCACAAAAAGAACAATTTTCATTAGAATGAGTTTTTTTTTCAGTGTTGGAACCGAAGGGGAATGGCAGCTTTTTATATTTTTTTCGGCGTTATTTTTTTTGGTCGTAGTAGGATAGTTTAGAGACGGGTTCTATGTTTAATCATGCATTATCCCGAATTCATGCTTCAATTTTGATCGTACTAGACGCAGTCTTGAGTATTTACTAGCTGGGTATGTTGTTCGTTGATTCACGATCAGACGGTTGCTATACTAATTCTCTTGCCATGGAAGAGAGATACAATAAATCAATATACAATGCTTTTCTTTAATTTCCCCCTCCCCTTTGATTTTTTGAACGCATCAATTAAAAAAAAATCTTGAGGGAATGACATTGATGCGTGGATACCATGTTTTAGAGTAAAATTGACAGATGAAAATCTCTTCGATTTTTTCAACCAAAGAACGAGAATTTACCATTTTAAAAATAGTTCAAACAGTATTCAGCACTAAAACCGAAAACTAAATAAGAATATTTTAACTGTACAATGATGTTTGTTTTCGTACTGATATTCTTGCCACTGTCAACAAAAAATAACAAAACAAGTTTTTATCGCTATTGCTGTGTAGTAATTATTAAATGTATCACCATTTTGTAGTAAGTAAAGATATTGACTTTATATTCTAGGGTTATAAAGTACTCGTCAGGAGCTTCAAAATGATGTGCCACAAGACCCCCGCTTTCATATAATTTTTTTTCAAGATGGCGCCCAGCGGCCATCTTGACATTTTCATCTGTCAATTTTACTCTAAAATATGGTATCCACGCATCAATTTCATTACCTCAAGTTTTAATTTTTTGAATTGATCCGTTCAGAAAATCAAAGAAAAGCACTGTAAAATTATAAAATTGTGATTTTCATATTTTATTTCCTTGTTTATGTAAAATAAATTAATAAATTAGTAAAGAACTACGGATGTATATTCACATAACAATAAAAGGAGGCGTGAAAGCTTCGATAAGATACCGACCACCCGAATAATTTTCCGATGTTTGACCTTCCAATAATATCCCTCTTATGCTTGATATATTGCTCCAGAATTATTTGACGCTGAATATAAAAAACCATCGAACAAGAAATCTAATCATGTATCATAAACAATATTAAGCACAATTCCTTTCAACGATGTGTTAAAGGCAGGTTGGTATTTATTTCCCATTCGATAAATCAACTACGGATCAAAATATCTATTGAATAAGGGATAATGGAGCGGTAACGATCTGGCAAACTGGCCACAATACAAAATCCAGCTGGTGATATACATAGTCGTGCCATAAGTTCTGTCCCATGATAATCTCATGATAAAATGAAACAAGATAAGATATATTTATATGAAAGATATTATTTATTCGACAACATTTTTAGAATTCATAATCAAACAGTTTTATTCAAAATGTCCCCCCTTGACCTTCACACACTGCTTCAATCTCGCGGGCCACTCATCTATCACTGCACGCACAGCTTCCAAAGGAATAGCTGCCGCTGATCGGATCAAATCCGCTTTCAGGGACTCGATATTACGGTGGGCTTTGGAGCAGGCCAACTGCTCTAGCAGGTCCCACAACTTGTAGTCTAAAGGATTGAGGTCCGGACTCCCTGAGGGCCAATCTTCCGCAGCAATGAACTCTGGCACATTGCTTTCCAGCCAGCGCTGCGTACTCTTAGCCTTGTGAGCGGGGCGGAATCCTGCTGGTAGACCCAGTGTTGGTTGGCAAACAATGTACCACTTAAAGGCTTGACGATAGGATCCAGTATGACGCTCTGATAGTTTGTCGCTTTTGTTTTCACGCCCTGTTTACAGAAATGGAGCTGAGTGACCCCTTCGTAGGACACCCCCCACCAAACCATGACTGACGCAGGGTGGTGGCCTCTCTCAACTCTCGGAATGATCTCCGAAGCTTCCTGTGAACTCCTTGCATACACTTTGTCATTTTGTCGGTTTAATTTTTCTTCTATGGTGAAGATTTTCTCATCCGTGAACAAAATCTTTCGGAATCCCCCAGCTGCGTACCTCTCCAAGAGCTTCTTGGATCTTGTCGCCCTGATGTGTCGCAAGGTGGCCGTAAGTCGCTGGCCCGTACGTCTCCGGTAAGCCCCTAGCCCTAGGTCTTGTTTAATGATGCGCGACATCGTCCGGACAGGAATCTTCATTTCCCTGGATAGGATCTTCTGCTTCCGGAGTGGATTCCTTTGAATCCTGGCTTTTACGGCTTTGATGGCTGCTGGAGTCCTTACTTGACGAGGTCTTCCGCTTCTTGGCCTGTCATCAACAGAGGACGTCTCATTGTACCGCTGAATGGTCCTAGACACAAATTTACGCGATATTTGAAGGCCGCGTAAGAGTTCAAAAATCTGACTAGCACTGTGATTACACTTATGTAAAGCTATCACTGCAATACGGTTCTCTGCCTTGCCCCACTCCATCGTTATGCTTCGAGAGATCAATACAAACTGAGGTATATGTAATTACCCGAAAAGCGCTTAATCAACTGACACCACAATGTAAACAATCGGACAAGTATTAACAGGTCTACACTTGTTTGAAAACGAGGGACAGAACTTATGGCATGACTATGTATGCGCGATTCCTTACGGTAATTTGTACTAATCAAGCCTCGCTTGATCAGGTCAGATCCTGCGCAACCAAGGCCGCGGTACAAAAGGTGCTAGGGTGTCCGGTTGTTAAATATACAAGCCAGACTGTTAAGGAATTTATCATAAATATACTAAGTGACATATAAATCCGAACACCCAGTTTAAATGGTTTTATGTTAATAAGATTTTGTATAAGTACTTAATGAAGCATAATAAGTAAATGATAAAAATTTCAAAATGATTGCACTGCTTTAAAGCCCTTTGACCTTTAATAATGTGTGGATGCACCCTGATGTGCTACGCATTCTCCAACGCGCCTAGGCATGCTTCTGATCAGGTGGTCAATGTCCTCCTGTGGTATCTCATTCCAGGCAACCACCAACTCCTCTCGAAGTGCTTCTAGAGTCTGAGGAGGACGTTGCACATTGAGCAATCTCCTACCCATCATATCCCACACGTGCTCAATTGGGGATAAGTTGGGAGATCTTGGTGGCCATGGTAACAATGTGACATCATTATGTTGAAAGAAGTCTCTTGTGACTCTTGCAACATGTGGTCGGGCATTATCTTGTTGGAAAGTTGGATCTGCCAGGGTGTCAAGATAGGGTAAAAGATGGGGTTCTAGAACTTCGTGGATATAACGCTGCGCGTTCATGTTATCTCTGATGAAGATTAAAGGTGACCTGGAACCATAAGCTATAGCACCCCAAACCATAACTCCAACAGTGTCTTTCAACAAAAAACTGTGGATTCCTCCTTTCACCACGTCGCCTTCTAACCCTGGCCCGACCATCGTGCATGCCTAAACAAAATCGAGACTCGTCACTAAAGACAATACCGTTCCATTCCTGATCCCAGAGTGACCGTTGTCTGCACCACTCAAGGCGATTATGTCGGTGTTCTCGAGTTAAAGGGAGGACCCAGTGTGGCCGGTATGAAAACAAGCCAAAACTTCTCATTCGTCGGTAAACACTTCGCATGCCAATAGGTCTTCCGTGTTCTGCAAACCATTCATTTGCAATGGACCTGGTAGTGGAGAAACGGTCCCTTAAGGCCAATAATCTTAGGCGGCGATCTTCACGGTCTGTTGTTCTACGGCAGCGTCCAGTGCCCCTTGCTCTTTGCGTACGGCTTTCTCGAAGCCATGCCTGACAACACCTAACCACAGTGTCTACACTTCTTTGCACTCTAACTGCAATTGCCCGAAAAGAAAGTCCAACTTCCCGAAGTCCCACTATACGGCCCCTATCAAACTCACTAAGTTGACGAAATCGTACAGGTCTCCGTACTCTAGGCATCGTAACCGATCGTAAAGGATGTCAAAAACCAAAATCCGCCAACGTTGATTCTTTACTGCGGTTGAAATATTCATTTTTAGAGCGTTATTGAATTAAAAAAAAAAGCAGTATTAAAACCGGAATGTCCAACTGATAAGGCTGAAAATTTTGTCACGTGTTATTTACAGTAAGATAAATACATTCACCAACTTTTATTAAAATAAAACCATTTAAACTGGGTGTTCGGATTTATATGTCACTTAGTATATAACAGTACTCACCAACACTATGCTCAAGCAAGGTAAGTTGCTTTCAAGTACGGGTAGTTGGCCCAGCACAAGTTTATCTTTTTTGGATATCGCAAAACTGAAATCTGTCGAATGATCCAGAATGAAAAGATTTCAAGCAGTCACATGGAATTTCTAATTGTGCCGTGTTTATGTGCAATTTATTTTGAAATCCCGCAACAAATAAAGTCAGGAGAAAATTAAAACCATTTTGGGAAATTTCGTTTTTTACGTCTCTGCCCGGAAGTACTTTCAATTTCAAAACTTTCTAAGCGACATCTTGCTGATTATCTGAATACGCAACTTTGCAGCTATTTAAGTGACTTCGTATCCCTTGAAGTTTCCGAGATCCCAATGGTGAGGGTCGAATTTAAAATACCCCGTAAAGGGAAAATATTATTTTCACCCCAGCTCAGTCACTCCCTCACCTTGAGAAAAAGCTGTATCACAAAATCTCCAGAATTCGTTATTTTGTTTATTTTTTCATCAGCTTTGGGTTGGACTTACATAGCTTAAATATATAAATACTGTTTGTACATACACTTCGAGGCTGGGCGACAAGGGAACAGGGAACAAAAGCTCTAGTTTTATTAGAATTCATTCACAATACTTTGTACATTTCTCATGCATAATCACTGCAGACGTTTATTCAGAATTCTTACTATGTATTTACTTCTTCAACTTGTCATTCGATGTGTGAATTCATATTTCTTCGAATTTATGTTTATACTTTATATATGAGAATTGAATGGTAATTACTGAGTAAACCTACTTGACCTTTTTGTGTGCTGTTATTTTTTCTAGAAAGTGTCCATGTTTTTCTCTCTAAAGGAAAATTGGGGCACATTTGGACAGATGGACGAAAAATCCTAGATCCCCAACCCAATGAACCCCCAACTTTTTCAAAATTGTCTACTTCATTCTGAAAAATTTTACATTCGAATAATTATTGTACTTGATTTCGAGCTCTGACAATTTGTCTTGATTTCCTCTCTCCTTTCTATCGAGTCCTTTCAAGAATACAGTATTTTCGAATCCGTAGAAAGTATACAGGGTGTTTCAGTTTATGGATGCATAACTTTAAGATTCGATAGAACTTTTAAAATTAATGCACAAAGTCTATATAAACATGGGTCGAAAAGTATTTCGACCAATATTTGATGTATAACAGTGAAAATTGGTATACAAGGGTTTTTTGGTACGACAAAACGAACCATGTGCATAGTTTTACTGTAGCCGCTAGAGGGCGCTCTCTACTGTACCTGAAATTCGAAGTTACGTCTGGTAGAGCAGAATGGACCGCTCCACATAAGTCTATAGTATACTTTATTTTAGTATCGAGTTGTCACTTATGATAACCAGTTAGTGTTTAAATGGATTTCTTCATTAAGAAAATCCGAGAAATATTTTGAGGCAAAACTGTGTTCGTGATGATACTTGCAAAAACTTGTTGATTCTTGAACTGTGTAACTCATACGACAGAAACACCACTAATTGATTTTGATGAAAAGTTGAGTTACTCGTTGTTTTGGAGCTAGACGGAAATGTTCGAGTAGATTCTAAAATAATGATGTGTTATCCGAACCTGCATATCTATAAATCTGATCTGTTCTCGAGTGAAAGTCACCGATAAAAATAACGATCAGGATGCTGGTGCCGATGCCGATTTGGTAAGAGTAATAAAAGTCTGGTTTGGTGTTGGTCTAGATTCCAACGGAGCGATAACGAGATCAAACGTAAAGGTGTGCTGCTTGCGAATCAATCACACAATTACATTTCTAAAATTGCCTCGTCGAACGAAAGTACGACACCATATCAATAATTGTATTAATCCGCTTTCCGTGAGCTTTTTAATTAGTTTTGGTAATCATCAGATGCGATGAGTATAAAGATATTATGCATTATGTTCCGTTCCTTTAATTTTATTGCTTTCCTTCGTCGATAAATATTCCTTTATTTTTGATGTGAGATCTTAAAAATTATCTTTACAGCGCAGGTGAGCCACTAAACTGCAGTGCTGCAATGAAATATGGAGGTAAGCTCAGCCCACGAAGGCTCTAGGTGTACATGACCACAGTGCGCCCGTGGGCAAATAAACAAAGACACATGGAAATAAGTCCTTGCAGAGTAGTCACCGTTATTTTGAATATACAGTGGACCCCCGATAATCCGGCCCCGTCTAATCCGGCGTCCCCTGTAATCCGACACGTCTTTGAATATGTATTACATACATACGTATTTGACAATCTTCGCTAATGTAGATCACACAAGTTTGAACAGGTTACAACTTGTACGCGCCACCGCTATTGTGCTCGACGCGTAAGCATTGTTTTACTTAAACTGTATCCATCGAAGAAACAAAGTAAAATCAAACATATACACCCGTATTGCACGTGATCAAGAACTTAACCGTAGGAGACGCTACAGGGCCGTATCAAGCTATTGTGACAGATCTATCAAAAAATGTCGTACAAGATATGTGTTGCTGTAAATTCTATCAAAAGCATAGTAAATTATCAGGAATATACCACGCCTTTCTAATCATATTTCGACATTAGGAATCAGTGCAAAAAATTCTGTATTCACCATTTCAGCAAAATGTTACTAAAACGCACACGAAAAAAACTTGTGGACCATCTCAATTGAAATTGTTCATATTTTATTATTAACTTACATATATACCCAATAATATTTACAAATCAACCTTCTATTCACAATGCAGAGCAAATTTTTTTGAGCAAATAGAAACTACACGTAGTAGTAGTAGTACAAAAGTTTATTACAGACTCCATAAAGTTTGTTAGTTTGATTGCTATTAAAATTTACATGAGAAATAGGAAGAAGGTCAAAATGGCACTATTATGCTTTGGAACTCCTAAATTAACCCTAATTTTGTGTAATTATAAATTTGGAATTTCCACATTAATAACTAGAAACTTACACTTTGATTGCAGTCTATAATGAACTTACCTGTCTTGCCAAAAAGCCCGTTAAACTGCCAGTCTTAATGGTATCAATCGATTTATATGCTGTATTCCGAGGAGCTTGAATCACCAGAATTGTTGATGTCAATTATAAGGGGTTCAACTTGGGTGTCAATGATATTGTCCATATCCCACATTTTGGTTTCAACCTTCTCTTGGACATGGTCAATACATGTTCTCCATTTTGCTGGCGTAATTCTATCGACAGCAACATCAAACAGTTTTTAAGGTCAGAAAACTTAAAAGTGCTGTTATTTGACGCCACGTATTGCTTGATGTCGGCCCAAATCAACTCGATAGGATTCAGTTCGCAGTGATAGGGAGGCAGCCTGAGAATCATTTTATTTTGGTTTTTGGCCATTTCGTCAACAATTTTTAAATCATATTTATAATTATGTCGCTTGACTATATTTATCAGCTCAGCTTTGACCATTGTTTGGTCGAAGTCGATTTTCTTTGAGACAAGCCACTGTTGAATGTCTGCCTTTTTGGTGGCCATTGTTGGAATTTTTTCCAATTTCTGGAGTGGTACGGGGCATTATCCATCACAATAATTGCGTTATCATCAAGTGTCGGCAAAATTTTTTTGAACCAATTTTCAAATGAGTTACCATCCATTTCTTCGTGATAGTCTCCAGTTTTTTTGGATTCAAATGCCCACAATGCTTCAGGAACAAATCCATCTACGCTACCTATGTGGCAAATGATCAGGCGTTTTCCCTTGCCTGAAAGTAATTAGTTATTTTACTTCTCAGCGAGCGCACTAAATGACGAAATTAAGCAACTTACTCTTTTTAGGTTAGTGTAGGATAGGGTCTTAGATTAGTTTTTGGGTGAAGGAAATACTCAGAAACTTGGATGAGATAGCAAAACTGAGTTCGGAGCTTCCAAATCATTGATTCGATCAGAAAATGAATTATCTGCATCCAAAAAAGTTCATATACTTCGAAACTTACCTGCAGGATTTTTCAATCCCGTCGAAAGGCCATCTAAAAAAGCCTGCCTTGAGGACCTCACAGATCTGTCTACCCAAACCTTTCCCTGCGTTCACCCATGTTTCGTCTAAATAATAAATTTTTCTTCCTTCTGCGCGGAATTGCATAATTTTTCTAAGGTATTCTCTCCTCCAGATAACAATTTCCTAGTTTTCTATCAATAAACTATTCCTTCCTCTTTTCAAAAATCGAAAGTCTAGTTCTTTCAACAGCTTATGGAACGTAGATCTTTTAAAATTTGGCAGGTCCTCATCATCATTCACTTGCTTCAATATTTTATCTATTGTAGGTATTTCATTCCTGAAGAAAAAGTGATGTACTTTTCTTCTAATGGCACTTTTGTCAAAGTCATCTATTTTTTCGATGATTTTTTTCTCGCTGGATATGTTTTTGGCTCAGATAGTGAGTGATTTTGTCTATATTCCTTCAAGATTTTGTAAACACTTGATCGACCTACTCCAGAAATTTCAGCAACCTTACATACGATATTATCTATAGCCAATCCACTATTCTCTTGCATCTGGTTCTTGTAGATATTTAGAATAATTTGTTTTTCACCTGCGCTAAGATGAAGCTTTTTAGCCCTTTTTCTGGGTGACGTTAAGCTGATTTCAACCACTTCATCAGCTGTATCTGTGTCAGACATTTTAGACTAATATTAAATTTCCGCAAGAAAAATCAAGTCAAGACGTGCATAAAACGTTCGCGCTCATAAACGGGTATCCGTAACTGATTACAATCCTGTGCGTGGTGACGAACCATCAACGTGACGCTGAGAGTTCCCTCTACTATGCAGCGTTGCCAGGCTTAATGTCACAATGATCATGTTTTATTGGGAAGATTGTCAGAAATCGCCGAATGTTGAACAGAAACATTACAAGAAGTCTAACCTTGAAATGTGAGGCTACAAATCGATATTCTTATAGGGGGGAAGGGTAGGGAGCTGTTATGGTTTCTATTAACCTTGGTGAAAGTTGGAAACGGTAATATCATATATGGCATACATTCGGTTGAAGGTGTGTGCACGGAAAATAGATTGCGGATAGGATTTTAATAGATAAATCTGCACAAAAAAACACAAAAGGAGATTATTGTATTTCCCTGAAGAATATCTCAAGGTTATTTCAGATGTACTCATCGAAACTTTATGGAAGGATTATCGAAACCTTATTTTCAATTGCGATAGGGCCACATACCTCGACATCGCATTGATGTGAAAAATAAGACAATAGAAAAAAATTCCCTCACTGATGCTATCTCTTAGGAAAAATTTAACTATAAAGATTGCACAAAAATTTTCTTCACCTTTTTGAGCTTATTTTCGCATCTCCGTATATGCCGTTCATAATTTGCTGCAGATCAAATTGGAATATACCTTTGTGATGCCATTTATTGTTATATAATGTCCTTTACAATAGTTATTGCACGTATTGCACCAACAGATTGATTTGTGATCCATGCGAATGTGATCAACCACAGCGTGGCAACCGTGCGACTTTGTCTGGAGGCTCGTCGCTACAAGCCAATCAGGAAGAGGCCGACAGAGCGCCATGGCTACCGATCACGCGTTGATCACGAATCAACCACTGTTTACGATTACTTTGTAGCTTCGTTAGATACACTTTAGTTTGAATTTGACTACTGGTGATAGCGGTACGGCCTAGCGTGCGTTCATTGTTTACTATTTATTCATTGTGTATTAAATGTAGTACCTAGTAACGTCATCACAAAACATTGACAATTAAAGAAAAATATGATATTTTAGACCGCTTAAATCGCAATGAAACTTTCAGTAGTTTAGCAAGTGAATACAGCGTAGCCCGTTCTACAATTTATGACATTAAAAGAAACCACGAGAAGATCAAGAAGTACGTGTCAACTACTTACTGCGGGCCAGGCAAGAGACAGACACTCAAGAAAGCTGAACATCCAGAAGTAGAAGAAGTTTTGTACATGTGGTTTCTTCAGGAAAGAAATAGGCATGCACCAATTTCAGGACCCATGTTGGCCATGAGAGCTAAGTTTTTTATAAGGAAATAACAAAAAAAGATGATTTTCTGGCCAGCAAAGGATGGCTAGAACGTTTTAAAAGTCGTCATGGCATACGTTTAATGACTATTACATACAGGAGAGAAACTTTCTAACGATGCCACCTGCATAGAGCCCCTTAAATTAAGATTTTTGCAAAAGGTGAACGATTTAAATCTTGACCCGTCACAGGTGTACAATGCAGACGAATCAGGGCTTTTTTGGCGTGTGATGCCTAACAAACCTTTCGTTTCTTTTAACGAAAAATCCGTACCTGGACGAAAAGTAAGTAAAGAGCATACTAACATGTACTAACGCTGCGGGCACACACGCGCTTAAGATGATGGTCATTTGGAAATCTAATAAACACCGGGCATTCAAAAACATTGATTACCCCTACACTATTACGGACACAAAAGTGCATGACAAAAGACCTTTTCAAAAAGTGGTTTGATGAATGCTTCGTACCTGAAGTTAGAAAATGGTTAAAAGATCATTATTTTCCTCAAAAAGCGTTGTTGCTTCTTGATAACGCTCCCGGTCATCCGTCTGAAGAAGAACTAACAACTGAGGATAAATACATCACAGCGATGTTTCTTCCTCCAAATTGCACTTCACTGATTCAACCAATGGACCAGAATATCATGTGGTATGAACCACTTGGAATATCCTTGTTTGCAAAATAACAAAAATCGGTACATTTCTACGTATTATGTACAACACCCTGTACGTGATATACAGACAAAATTAGATTTCCATGCATGAACAGTCGTCAAAAACAGTGATCTATTATTTCTCTCATTTTCATTGGTCCATTTAAATAACTGACCGTCTTTGTGTAATGATAAAAATTTGAAATTCTATTAAAGTTATCCTAATTCTAAAGCACAAAGACATAATATTACATCATTTCGATAAGGCCTTTTCCTATTGGTGCAAGCGACCGTTAAATATTAATGTTGGTGAAATTGGCCCTTAAAACAACATAATAAGAAGTATGAATCAAAAATAAAAAAATCGGGTCATAAAGGATCAAGTTCAGCACAAAATAAAATAGTTACGGGCATGTACAATATGGCAATCGAACGGATCAGGACGGTCAAATAGGCCCCACAATTAGTCCATAGACATTATTTCCCGGCCCTACCGGTAGTTACCGTCCATCTGGCAAAGTTTCCCCTTCGCCATGTTGTTCGACGCAGACCAACATGCCGGGCGCTGAGACTAAATAGCGGAAGGAGATGTGTACCGAAGACACTCCTATATCACGTTTGAAGCTCAAATCTATGATGTGTGAAATATGGCTAATATATGCGTAGAATTACCGAAGTTGAAAGCGAATAAATATACTAAGTGACATATAAATCCGAACACCCAGTTTAAATGGTTTTATTTTAATAAAAGATGGTGAATGTATTTATCTTACTGTAAATAACAAGTGAAAAAATTTTCACCTTATCAGTTGGACATTCCGGTTTTATACTGCTTTTTTTTAATTCACTAACGCTCTAAAAATGAATATTTCAGCTGCAGAAAAGAATCAACGTTGGCGGATTTTGGTTCTTGACATCCTTTACGATCGGTTACGATGCCTAGAGTACGGAGACCTGTACGATTTCGTCAACTTAGTGAGTTTGATAGGGGCCGTATAGTGGGACTTCTGGAAGCTGGACTTTCTTTTCGGGCAATTGCAGTTAGAGTGCAAAGAAGTGTAGACACTGTGGTTAGGTCTTGTCAGGCATGGCTTCGAGAAGGCCGTACGCAAAGAGCAAGGGGCACTGGACGCCGCCGTAGAACAACAGACCGTGAAGATCGCCGCCTAAGATTATTGGTCTTAAGGGACCGTTTCTCCACTACCAGGTCCATTGCAAATGAATGGTTTGCAGAATACGGAAGACCTATTGGCATGCGAAGTGTTTACCGACGAATGAGAAGTTTTGTCTTGTTTTCATACCGGCCACACTGGGTCCTCCCTTTAACTCGAGAACACCGACGTAATCGCCTTGAGTGGTGCAGACAACGGTCACTCTGGGATCAGGAATGGACGAGTCTCGATTTTGTTTAGGCATGGTCGTGCCAGGGTTAGAAGGCGACGTGGTGAAAGGAGGAATCCACAGTTTTTTGTTGAAAGACATGTTCATCACACTGTTGGAGTTATGGTTTGGGGTGCTACAGCTTATGGTTCCAGGTCACCTTTAATCTTCATCAGAGGTAACATGAACGCGCAGCGTTATATCCACGAAGTTCTAGAACCCCATCTTTTACCCTATCTTGACACCCTGGCAGATCCAACTTTCCAACAAGATAATGCCCGACCACATGTTGCAAGAGTCACAAGAGACTTCTTTCAACATAATGATGTCACATTGTTACCATGGCCACCAAGATCTCCCGACTTATCCCCAATTGAGCACGTGTGGGATATGATGGTAGGAGATTGCTCAATTTGCAACGTCCTCCTCAGACTCTAGAAGCACTTCGAGAGGAGTTGGTGGTTGCCTGGAATGAGATACCACAGGAGGACATTGACCACCTGATCAGAAGCATGCCTAGGCGTGTTGGAGAATGCGTAGCACATCAGGGTGCATCCACACATTATTAAAGGTCAAAGGGCTTTAAAGCAGTGCAATCATTTTGAAATTTTTATCATTTACTTATTACGCTTCATTAAGTACTTATACAAAATTTTATTAAAATAAATCCATTTAAACTGGGTGTTCGGATTTATATGTCACTTAGTATATATTAACATCATAAAGTTGAGTTATACCCTGCCCCATCCACCTAAAATCCTCCACCACTTATTTTTCCCCCCGAAAATTGCTTCGTTTTTGGCTTTTTTTCTGCGCCGCCACTGGACCAATTTTCAAAAACCACAAAGCTTTTTGGAGCTTGCGTAGAAATTTGATCCAGATCCGAGCATTACTTTCCAAGTGATAGAGGGTATTATCAGATACATCGACAGACAGACAGATCGATCGTCAGACAGGCATACAAATGATGAGTGACTCGTTTGATATTGTTTTTCGTGCTGTACATGTCATATACATACAAGATACAAAGGGTACTATAAAAGTTTTGCAATATGACTTGACAAACGAACGCAGGAGGCTGCATGTCACTGCACGTTGACAGTGTGAAGTGCGGACTATGGCATCGAGGTCACGTAGTGAGATAAGGGGCAATTTCCCTCTGGAGGACGCCGAGAGGGAGGGAAGGCCGCGAACGACAGTGACAGAGGACAACATCACTGCTGCGAGGAAAATGCTTGACCAAGACCGGAGAATAACATGCCAACAGATAGAAGAGACCTTACACCTTCAGGCACCAGCAATTCATTCAATTCTGCATGACCATTTACACGTAAGGAAACTCTGTCTCCCAGAGTACCGCATAGTCTGACAGAAGAGCAGAACGTACGACTTGGTGACGAAAGATGCTGAAAATTTCGCTATGTGACCAGCATCGTGACAGGTCACGAGACTTGGCCACATAATAAGTTTCAAGAGATACATAAATCACCATTGTGCTATAATAGGCGGATTCTGTAAATTACCCAACTAGCAAAGTAGTGGTATAAGCTTTTGGTATAAGAACCGTTCAGCCATAAAAGCTCTCAATTGTTGTTGCCTGAACACCAAAATGCTCGCTTAATGTTGTGTGGAATGCAAATTTGCTTTCTGCAACATATTTGCTCTAAAATGAGGTGTTTAAGATATTCTTATAGCATAGTTATCCAACACCTTATAGGGCAAATTTTTAACTGTTGCATAAACGTTTATACAACTATTTTATACGGCATATTTGCACGTTAGTCAAAATGGTTGTGTTGTGGCATCCATTGTAACGTTTATAAAACAAACCCGAGCCTTGTTGTTTTGCTGTGCAATTTACTAATTTAGCCAACAAATTGCTCCCAACGGCAGCACTTATAGAACTGTTGTTTAGTAACTGTTAAAGGCCGTACATATGCTAAATATGTTGGTATACAACTTCACCATAACCTAACTTTCTGCTGTGATATTTTTGTTAAAATGCCATAACCAATGTTTCAAGACAAACAACGCATGCATATTGGTTCAAAAGGTTTTATCAACTGTTCAAACAGACCGACTCTGTCGGTATTTCATTTCTGACATTTGTCAAATTGTTGTATAACACCTGCAGGCAACACCAAAATATTCTAATAAACTAAAGACAACATGGACGATGCCATGATTATACACAACCACCCGCCATATTGGGCGAACATTTATTCCTCTATTTAATATTAAATAATTATGTTTCAGTTCGAACGTACAGATATAAAGTGATAAACATTATTGTAATTGTGTCTAGATATAGGATTTGTGGAAGATTTAACGCAGATAAGTTCAGTTTTCCATCTTAAAAATCTAGACATACTTTTGATCATTATCAAAATATGAATCAAATACGAAGCCCGTAGAAATTGCGTAACTACTTTGCACGATAATCACAATAAAATTTGCTGCGCAAGTAATTCAATAGCCCTATATCCCAGTGTAAACGTTTATCATATACCTGTGTATGAAATTCACAATGGCCGATCTGTAAGTAAACAAGATGACTGTATTGTGTTAGTTATATATTCTTCACTTCGTCTATACAATACATAAGAAATAGTTTGGTTGCAATAAAGTAGAATCACGTAACAGAATAGTTGTATAGTTGACATAAACTGAATCTTACACTGACGCAAATGTCCTATAGCGGCTGCAAGAGGCTTACACTTTTGTTGTATAACTGTTACCTGCAGCCCTTATACAACATCTTAAATGACTGAACTGTCCTATTAGGTGTGCCCATTCCGCTTGTATAGCTGTTCTAAGAGGGTTTTGCCAATGTTCTTACAGTATACAATGCTGTGTAAGGAATACTGTATAATCATTCTTGCAACTCTAATATAATTGTTAGTTGGGTACGATTTTCGTTAAAAACTTCCAGCGACAGTAGGTCATTGGTAATTTCCGGAAACGGCTCACGTCCGTCAACAAGAATTATTTGCGGGGACACCATCCAATTCCGGCGGCCGCTGGTGCATTCGGCGAATCCAAAATAAAAACACCCGGAGAAAAATCGACTAGGTTTCGCAAGAAGAAGTTTCATTAACGGAGCCGGACAAAATGGAAACTCCTCTCCCGACACGCTCTTACCACTCTTTTTACAACGGCCTTCTTAGTTAGCCAATTTAACATCGAAATTATCGGGAGGATTGTCATTGCCGTTTCTTACGCTTTCTCATCTGGTCCCGATGGTTATTGTTCTGTTCAGTGATGGATTCATTTTGAAATTGGATAATTCCTGGGATACAGTGGGACTCGTGATTTGTACCCAATTTAGATATTTCAAAGTTACCTGCCTTAAACTTCTATACAGGGTGTCCGCAAAGTTGGGGTTTTCCTTTACACGACGTGTAGATTTTGAAAACATAAGCAATTTTTCTTAGTACCATATACACCAATGTCTTAAGGGAACCGAGATAAAGGGCTCTGCAACATCAAAAATATCTGAATACCGTCCTGTAGCCGCGACCCGCGACATCACCGAGTGGTACAAGGTCACTGGCTCAACCCGACGACAGAACTGGGTCGGGGTCAGTGTGTCAGGTCAGTATGCAAACTTCAACCGACGGTTACGGTCACGCGTGTAGAGGTAAACGAACCCGTATAATCCATTGCGTTTCAAAAAACAAATAATAATGGCACACTCATACACCAATAATGAACTCGTTGATATGTTGTTAATTTATGGCGAATGTCTTCAAAATGCTACAGAGGCTTCGCGAGTGTATGCAGATCGTTTCCCTAGACGACATCATCCAAGGCCCCGCAGATTTGTGTACCTGGTCCAGAGAGTCAGAGATACGGGCCATTTGGAGGAATTTCGAGGTGGGCACAGTGGGAGGCCTAGACAACCACGAATGGTGCAAGTTGAGGAAGAACTACTGAATCGCGTAGACGAGAATCCCTCAACAAGCACTAGAGACGTGGCTAGAGAAGTGCAAGTATCAAAAACTAAACTGTCGCAAACGCTGCGTGAAGAGGGGCTGTATCCGTTTCACGTCCAACGTGTACAAGCCCTTCAACCTGACGATTTTCCAGCAAGAGTGGGGTTTTGTGAGTGGTGACTTTTTGAAGTGCATATTGGTGACAGACGAATCTACGTTCACGCGTTCACACGTTCTCCCAAATCGATTGGACGGGATGCAATACCTAGACTTTTTGCGCAACGTTTTGCCTTCCTTGTTAGAAGATGTGCCATTAAATGTAAGACAATCAATGTGGTTTCTGCACGATGGTGCACCGCCTCATTTTAGACGCGAAGTGCGTGAGTTTTTGAATGAATTATTTCCGAATAGGTGGATCGGACGTAATGGACCCGTAGCGTGGCCTCCGCGATCTCCAGACTCAACGCCATGTGATTTTTTTCTTTGGGGAGAAATGAAACGCTTAGTGTACAAAACTGAAGTGCATACGGTTGACGAACTTCGTCTCAGAATTGAACAAGCTGGTGCTTTCATTCGAGGGAGGGACTCCATTCTCAAAGCCTGCACCGATGCTCGGCTACGTCGTGCACGCACCTGTGTTTTTGAATCAAACGGCGATAACTTCGAACAATACCTATAAAGTACGTTTACCTAAAAACTGAAAACGCGGCAACGCCGTCATATTTGTTACCTCTGTTCGTGGTCTGCACCACCGCCTGCGTCTGCTCGGTAGCGCATCAGCTGATTTCATTTTCTGTTGGAGCGGTATGATTTCGGGCAGAGACGTACTTAGCCCTTCTCGTCAACTGGAGAGTGAGTACTTTTTCCTTTATTTTTTTTTACTTCGTCGCCCTCGTTTCATTACACATTACCTTTGTTATTTCAAGGGTAGTTGTTTCTGAAAAGGACAACCCCAACTTTGCGGTATTGTTTATGCAAGGTGAGCACATTTTTTGTGCCCCCGTTAAGGGTACACGTATAGTTCGAGCCGATTTCTTCACTGTGAACTCCTCGAGTATCATAAATAACAGCCGCAACTTTAGAGAAAAAAGTGTAGGAGGTCTGTAAGTTCAGTGATGATACTGGCAACGTAGCGTTCAATCTGGCAACGCTGGAGGCGCCGGGCTCGCAGGGGAGACAGGGGAATATGTGACACGCCTTCAGTACAAGTTTGAACTCTCTCGATTCTGTCAGAATAAACAGTGAATACCTTCTATAATACATTGGTTTTACTTTACGCTTGATGTATCACCTGATTTTAGTTTTGTTACTTCAAGCGTGGCTGTTTTTAAAAATGAATGTGCCCACATTCGGAATACCATGTATCAATCGCATATTTTTCAGGATAAGTAAATTATAGGTGCTGTTGTTAATCATTTGACTGTACTCAAAATGTCTCCCGTTACTCCATTTTTATCAGATAATAATAATAATAATAATAATAATAATAATAATAATAATAAATTTCTTTATTAGCAACACAACAATAGGGCGAAGTTTAGCCAGTTGGCTACTCTTACATGCTACCTAAAAATAAATATATAATAATAATAATAATAACGTCATTATTGGATAACCCGGAGGGACTTAAACAGCGAAGTTTAGCCAAGGCTACTCTTATACTTAACTGTTTATGTCGGTTACATCTGATGTTCCAAACATGGAAAAAAAATATAAGAACAATGAAAAAAAGAACACATATATACCTAAGTATAAAATACAAATAGACACAATCTATATCTGTAGCAGAAATGCTTATTTAATCAATAGCGAGCAATATGCTTTTAGTATGTTTACGAAAACTTTCCAAAGACATCAATTTAAAACTGTTGTCCAACTGATTATAAAATAGTGCTGCATTATATGTCCTCATTGGAATAATGCAGAAGTGTGTGGGGTGGCTCTCATACTATAACGATTCCTAACAGCCCTGTCATGCACTTCGTAATTAAATCTTAGATATTCAGGCTTTGATGACAATATTATTTTATGAATTAAAACTAAGAATTTATGTTTAACCAAACTTCCTAACCAAAGCCAGTTCAATTCCCTATATTTATCACTTACGTGATCGTATTTACGCAACCCATAAATAAAGCGAACACAGTTATTTTGCATGATTTGAAGACGATTTTTGGTCAATTGATCCAAACATGGATAATAAACGACATCACAGTAACTGAGCATTGACATCACCAAAGATTCGCACAGTTTTTTCCTCAGCTTAAAGTTAAGCAAGTAGCGATTGAAATAAAGAGCCCTAGAACACAGGTAAGTTTTTTTCATCAAATTAGCTATTTGGCTGCGGAATCTTAATTTTGTGTCAATTTCCACTCCTAGTACCTTAGCTGTTTGAATATGCTGTAATGTTATGCCATCAATAGTCAGATGGAAAGAATCTTCGACAGTTTTCCTCTTCTGATCAGAACAAAACAATAACACTTGTGTCTTATCTGGATTAATAGCAAGATTATGTTCCATAGAAAACTGATGTACCTCTAAATCAAGCTGTAAAATGTCTGATGAATTTTGCGTATCTGAGGCGTCGAAATGGAATATTATTTGAGTATCGTCAGCAAATGTTTGTATCCCTGAATTGTCAACTGCTTTATGCAGGTCACACGTGTAAATCAAAAAGAGCGCAGGTCCCAAAATTGAGCCTTGCGGAACTCCTGTCGGAATAGTCGTAATATTGGATTGATCGTTATTGATTGCGACAAATTGCGTGCGACCGGACAAACAGCTACGGAAAAAACTGACATCAGCATCATCGAAGCCTATATACCTCAGCTTGGCGCACAAAAGTTTATGATTTATTCGATCGAATGCTTTGGAATAGTCAATTGATACCACTGCTGTTGCTAACTTTTTGTCAACTGCCCTAATAACATTATCACAAAGATCTAACAGTGCCGAGGTGGTACTATGGTGCTTCCTGAAGCCCGATTGACATGACGATATTATTTTAAGTTCCTCTATGTAATCGACAACTTGTTGCTGTATAATTTTTTCCAAAATTTTCGATAGCACCGGCAACAAACTAATGGGTCTAAGATGTTTAAGTTCAGTAGGTTTAGATATTTTAGGGACAGGTATAATTAGAGCCAGCTTAGGGTGGTAGCCATTTTCCAAACATGAGTTTACTATGTGGGTGATATGGAAAAAAGTTACGGGAAGACTTACTTTGACCATGGTTAGTGAGAGGGTGTCAATTCCTTTTGCATCTGATTTGATATATTTGATTGCCTTCAATATTTCCACCGGCTCGACAACTCGCAAAGAAAAGCGATTTCGATTGTCCAATTTGTTGCAGTCATAAAACCGACATACATTTTCTGAGACACTGTCGTAACTATAAACTGACATAAAATAATTGTTAATACTATTTGCATCGGCTAGCTCATCTGGTTTGTTTTGAACGAGATTTTATGTTAAGCCTATTCAGCCCAGACCATAAAGTTTTTAGATTATTTTGATCAGTTAGATTCTGAATGTACTCTTTCTTTTTAATTCGAATTTTATGTAGTGCCTTATTCCTCAGCTGTTTGAATTTATCAAGGTCTTCAAGTGATTTACTAGCTTTATACTTGGTAAAAGCTGAATCTTTTTCTTTGATAAGCGTTTTTATTCCCTCATCCAACCAAGGAGACGGCGGTTTATTAACACGTAGTGTCTTAATCGGAGCATGTTTGTTATAAATATTTGTGAAGGTCGTCGTCAGGTGTTCCACTTTAGCATCTATGTTATTCATAAAATATAAGTCATCAAGATTAGAGGTACACAGATCTGAAATGAAAGCTGCCTCATCAAACTCACGGAAGTCTCTCACGGATATGAATTTTTGATGCATCTTGCCAGCACTAAGTTTCAGAGTACACATAACAAGCTTATGGTCAGATATTTCATGAGCGTCAAGTACCAAACATCCAGTGACAAGTTCCGGCTGATTAGTGAAAAATCGATCAAGCAATGAAGCGGGGTCGTTTGTCACCCGTGTAGGAGATGTAACTAACTGTGAAAAGCCAGCTACCTCAAAACTCGAGGATATGATATTACTTGAATTCAGAAAATCGTGATTCAAATCACCCAAAACAATAACATTGTCAAAATCATTAACGATGACGGGTAGCAAATTATCTAAGACATTAACACAATCCAAAACACTGCGACGGCGGGCGATACAAAACGCCAACCGCGAATTTAGTTAAGTAATTTTCAAAAAATTTAAGCGGAATGTCAGAAAGTCCAATATACTTTAACTTGCTCAACAAAATTTTATAGTTAACAGTGTCGAACGCCTTAGAGAAGTCGACCATAACTAAAACTGTATTAATATGTTTATCCATATTATTCGAGATATTGTCTGTCAAATGGAGAAGTGAGATCTGCTCCATGTGCTCCAATTTCCCAACCTAAAAATTTTGACATCATCAATCGTAATGTGAAAAAAAAAACAACAAGAAAAAACCGTTATTCCATTTTGGCGTTAGGTTCAATTCAAGCAACAGATAACTGAACCCAGTCATGCGCTGACAATGGAACGAATCCGTTTGCGATTCCTAACCAACTACACGCAGCTTCATAAAAAATCAACAATGGGATTGAAATACCAGGGATCGTCGGCGGATCAGCGAACTGCAGCGGCGCCGATAAGGGGCGTCATATCAAACTTCGATAAAATAAAGAGGAAATGTAATTACGCGGAAGTTGATTTTGTTGATTCAGAACATTTTTTCGGCGAATCTCGGCTTTTCAACAGCCGGCAATACATACAATACAATATGGATTTACAGAAGGGAAGGCTACATCGGACGCAATAACTAAAATTGTAAATCAAATACATCAAAATATTGATAACAGAATCCCTTCAATCTGCATTTTTGTTGATTTAAAGAAAGCTTTCGACACAGTTAGGCACAAATTATTATTAGAAGCATTGGAGAGAATTGGTTTCAGAGAAAACGCGTACTCACTGATCGAAAGTTATTTGTCAAATCGCCAGCAATCTGTGCAGATATCAGGATCATTTAGTAAAGAAATGTATATTAAGTGTGGTGTCCCACAAGGAACTGTCTTAGGTCCGCTGTTATTCAATATATATTTAAATGATACTTTCCAAATTAATTGTGTTGGCAAAATAACTAGTTTTGCAGATGATACTGCAATATTATATGAAGGCACTGACTGGTCTGATCTGAAAAATGTAATTGAAAATGATTTTAACAAAATTATTCGGTGGTTTAACAGTAGAAAATTAAGCATTAACTACTCTAAAACACATTTTTTACCATTTGGATCTTATGCTAGACATCTGCCAAATTACACAAATTTCTCCTTTAATATTAATGATCAAAAAATGCAAATTAATAGAGTGCCCAACATAAAATACCTTGGAGTGGTCTTGGATCCTCACTTACGATGGGACATCCATGTCAATTATATTTTAAAGAAAGTTAGATTTGTATCCTACAAAATTAAATACCTTGGGAATATATTGACAGAAAAATATCTTCGAACATTATACCATGCACTGATTGAGCCTCATCTAACATATGGTATATTAGCATGGGGAGCTGCATGTTCCTCGCATATCTATAATTTAGATATTTTTCAAAAAAGTATTCTAAAAATGATATTTAAAAAACCGAAACTTTATCCCACTGAAAAATTATACGCAGATGTTCGAATGTATGATATAAGACAGCTTTATTTCTTACACAGTATCACTCACTACCATAAATTTGTAAACACCGACCAAAAAATTAAACATAATCATTATACCAGGTACAAAATTCGTGGCACAGTAGTTCCTCAACCGCATAAATCCATAATGCAGCGATCATATCTCTATTTAGCGCCTAAATTTTATGAAATTATACCTAAAGACTTAAAAGATTTACGTTTCGGAAATTGTTTCAAAAGAAATTTAAAAAAGTGGCTACATTCTATATCTAGGACTGAAATTCATAAACTCATAAATACGAACATCAACTAAATACATAATCTACAGTAGCTAATTTTTGTCCTTTTTTGTAATTTGCATTCTACAGTTTCAAATTAAATTATTGGCCCATGTACAGGCGATGCCTTCTATTCGGCCTGTTTTGATTTTATATTTATTTACTCATATTGTTTGTTATCTTTGTACATCGAGTGAATAAATATTATTATTATAATTATTATTTAACAAAGAATCTAAAATTTTTAAATTTTGTTAGCCACAACCATCGAACCCGTTCAAGGAAACAAGTGCACATATCCCTAAAGTCTAAAGTACATAAAAGCATAAACTATAACTATGTTACTTTCTAAGTTCCTTATTAGATTTTGTTATGAGCTATTTCAAAAAAATAACTGTGAGCAAGCACCAGTTGACCAGCTTCGTGACAACGCACAAGCTTGCGAGTCTAGAGCTGATAGTATTCCAGATCACCTCATTGCAGAGATACCTCTAATAGCGCTTCTAAGTGGGCAATATTTTTACCGCATCCTCTAATAACAATTTTAGTACCTATCATCCACCTTATTGCTGCACATTGCCACTTATTTTTACTACAGGCTTACTTGAGTATTCTGCAATATTTTTGACACCAGACAAAATTACGTTTAAGCAGTTTGCTATACCTAAATTAACTGTACTAATTTTTCAGTGACAGCTTTTTCTCAACGATACATTATTTGGCGACATATCCTGTAAAGCTGATTGAGAAATAACAAAAGTTAACTTCAGATAAAAAGTATACAGTCTCAAATGTAGCGGCTTTCTACAAATCCTTCGAAATTGCGATATCTCAAAAACCGTGCACTTTTTGGATGAGAATATACAGGGTGGCCCTTCCATGAGTGGACGGAATATTACTCATAAACAAATACATTTTGGGAAAATCTATTTATGGGAGGTTATACATGACATTTGAGGGTACATTTCTAAAATATTGGCTATTAGACAGGGTGTCCCAGTTTCGACCTAAATTGGGACACCCTGTATAATTGCCAATATTTTATAAATGTGCCCTCAAATTTCATGCATGACATGCCATGCCACCCTGTATATGTTTTTTCTTATTTCTTTTTATCCGTAACTTTTGGGACATCCTAGCGTTATATTCCAATGTTGTAGCCCTCCTAATGAAATTTAAATTACTTTGCATTGAAAGAATAATGCAGCGACAACCTTGCGATGTGCGATCTATCGACAAAAAAACAAAAAATGTCACAATATACCGCAAAGTTGGGGTTGTCCTTTTCAGAAACAACTACCCTTGAAATAACAAAGGTAATGTGTAGTGAAACGAGGGCGACCAAGTAAAAAAAATAAAGGAAAAAGTACTCACTCTCCAGTTGACGGCTAAGTACGTCTCTGCCCGAAATCATACCGCTCCAACAGAAAATGAAATCAGCTGATGCGCTACCGAGCAGACGCAGGCGCTTGTGCAGACCACGAACAGAGGTAACAAATATGACGGCGTTGCGGCGTTTTCAGTTTTTAGGTAAACGTACTTTATAGGTATTGTTCGAAGTTATCGCCGTTTGATTCAAAAACACGGGTGCGTGCACGACGTAGCCAAGCATCGGTGCAGGCTTTGAGAATGGAGTCTCTCCCCCGAATGAAAGCACCAGCTTGTTCAATTCTGAGACGAAGTTCGTCAACCGTATGCACTTCAGTTTTGTACACTAAGCGTTTCATTTCTCCCCAAAGAAAAAAATCACATGGCGTTGAGTCTGGAGATCGCGGAGGCCACGCTACGGGTCCATTACGTCCGATCCACCTAACCAACTTTGCGGACACCCTGTATATAAATTTTAAGAGAAGTCTGGTCGACAGTGCAATTTTCAGAAACATATATTATATAGATCTGTATCAGGATTGCAGAAACGACGAACAGCTTAGATGCCAAGGATCCAAATTCACGCGAGTGTCATAGATATGCAGTCTCCACATGCTCGTTAAGCATTTTAAACCAGAATGAACAATACTGGGGTTGATCCAGGTCCGCCTTTTCTACATCAATGCTGAAGAAAGGTCAATAAAAACTTTGATGGTTTCCTATGCGAAGGTTTCCCATCTGGGTTGAGGTCCGGTAATGCCACTGATCGCACCCAGCAATGCCAGTCCATAACGTAAACAGACCAAAAAAGAAGAGATAAAAATATGAGCGGGTTGTAAAAGGCAACTGAAAAAATCCGGACGTTTTTCCATTTGCGAATTCTTGTCTGTCTGGTCTGGTTATTGTTGATGCCGCGCGATTAATACTCGACCATCAGGTTTGAGTCCGAACAGCAGACCTGACCGACGGACGAACAGGACGATGGTGTATAATCTAGCATTTCGGTAATTTTTCCCTTTGTACATTGTCTGACGCGTTTTGTATTGCGTTTCGCACTATGTATTATACATGGACACCCTATCCAGGATAAGAATCCTATGCATAGAGATCTCAATACCTGTGAGAGATACGCTAATCTCCGTACCTTTTACTTTATTTTCCCGAAGCATTTGCTTGCAAGGAAGAGGTAGAGATTATGAATACGAATTAGAGCAAAACCTTTTACTTCTATCTTTTGCTTGTACCTTTTACTTCAAAGTAAATGCTTCATTTTTATAAATACCTACGGAATAATGTATCACGCCTCTTTCGCTTTCATTGATACTAACACGGGCTGACTAATACCTGAATATCCAATATAAATACGACTTATTCTCCACAAAAAAAAAACGGGCAAAAACACGGAGTAGGAATGTGAACACTCAGATAAGAAATAATCTACCTCATAAGAGATGTTTTATCTCATTGGTCTAGCGTCGACCAATACGATTATCATTTGAAGAATATCTGCGCTTTTCTCACCCATCCTGAACGAGTAGGCGGGTATTCAGTTGTTTTTGCCTAGTTCGCTGGATACATGCGGTTATTTGGGATGACCAATCGGTGTTTGCGAAGTGGATCAATTTGACCAGAATCAGAACGATGTTTGCTTTGCATGACGACTGATGAAAGTATTGACATCGCATGAAATGATACACTCTGTTTTTTGGATGTAACATGGCATGTACATCACAAAAAAAATCAAGGTTACTCATTTCCGTTGATCAGTCTGCGCAATGATCCTTCATCCCTGTGTAACTTGGAGTTTGATGAGATTTTGAAACTTGCCTCCAGGAGCATCGTCTTGTAGGTATTAAAATATATTGAGGTAAATTGTCCAAGCAATCTTCTAGATCATGTTGCAGCGATTGAAGGTACCGTTTTGCAGTTAAGGTTTTGTGGTAAATTAGTGGACTTAATATTTTGGACGCTAGAATTCCATACCACATATTAAACACAAAACGCTCTTGATGTCTGGATACTTTTGTAGCCCGCGGATTTTTTTTAACCCAGTAATGAATGTTGCGGCGATTAAAGATACCATATTAGTGACAATAAATTGGACTGTGGATTAGGTTACTCCTAAATTTTCCTTTTTTTTTGCCTAGTTGATATCTCAAACTTCTCAGCAACTGCTTGGTAAACACCATTCACAGTTTTCTCTGAAGAGACGTCACAGCAATATTGTATACTAAGTGACATATAACACCCAGTTTAAATCTTTTTATTTTAATAAAATTTTGTATAAGTACTTAATGAAGCATAATAAGTAAATGATAAAAATTTTAAAATGATTGCACTGTTTTAAAGCCCTTTGACCTTTAATAATGTGTGGATGCACCCTGATGTGCTACGCATTCTCCAACGCGCCTAGGCTTCTGATCAGGTGGTCAGTGTCCTCCTGTGGTATCTCATTCCAGGCAACCACCAACTCCTCTCGAAGTGCTTCTAGAGTCTGAGGAGGATTTTGGTTCTTGACATCCTTTACGATCGGTTACGATGCCTAGAGTACGGAGACCTGTACGATTTCGTCAACTTAGTGAGTTTGATAGGGGCCGTATAGTGGGACTTCGGGAAGCTGGACTTTCTTTTCGGGCAATTGCAGTTAGAGTGCAAAGAAGTGGTTAGGTGTTGTCAGGCATGGCTTCGAGAAGGCCGTACGCAAAGAGCAAGGGGCACTGGACGCGGCCGTAGAACAACAGACCGTGAAGATCGCCGCCTAAGATTATTGGCCTTAAGGGACCGTTTCTCCACTACCAGGTCCATTGCAAATGAATGGTTTGCAGAACACGGAAGACCTATTGGCATGCGAAGTGTTTACCGACGAATGAGAAGTTTTGGCTTGTTTTCATACCGGCCACACTGGGTCCTCCCTTTAACTCGAGAACACCGACGTAATCGCCTTGAGTGGTGCAGACAACGGTCACTCTGGGATCAGGAATGGAACAGTATTGTCTTTAGTGACGAGTCTCGATTTTGTTTAGGCATGCACGATGGTCGTGCCAGGGTTAGAAGGCGACGTGGTGAAAGGAGGAAACCACAGTTTTTTGTTGAAAGACATGTTCATCACACTGTTGGAGTTATGGTTTGGGGTGCTATGGCTTATGGTTCCAGGTCACCTTTAATCTTCATCAGAGGTAACATGAACGCGCAGCGTAATATCCACGAAGTTCTAGAACCCCATCTTTTACCCTATCTTGACACCCTGGCAGATCCAACTTTCCAACAAGATAATGCCCGACCACATGTTGCAAGAGTCACAATAGACTTCTTTCAACATAATGATTTCACATTGTTACCATGGCCACCAAGATCTTCCGACTTATCCCCAATTGAGCACGTGTGGGATATGATGGGTAGGAGATTGCTCAATTTGCAACGTCCTCCTCAGACTCTAGAAGCACTTCGAGAGGAGTTGGTGGTTGCCTGGAATGAGATACCACAGGAGGACATTGACCACCTGATCAGAGGCATGCCTAGGCGCGTTGGAGAATGCGTAGCACATCAGGGTGCATCCACACATTATTAAAGGTCAAAGGGCTTTAAAGCAGTGCAATCATTTTGAAATTTTTATCATTTACTTATTATGCTTCATTAAGTACTTATACAAAATTTTATTAAAATAAAACCATTTAAACTGGGTGTTCGGATTTATATGTCACTTAGTATATATTTTACTGCTTAGAACTCTAATTTAGAAGTCCAATCCTCCAATACACCGAACTTATAAAAAGCTCTCGATCGCGGAATCCTCTTTTCCACTTAAATCCAGATACACGATGAAATTACCCAATCGGCAGCTCCTCCAATCAATCCGGCATGTCTTTCTCAATCGAATTATGGATTCAATTAGAGCTGCCATTGACGTTTCCATTTGTTCTCGCACTTAACAAGCGTGCTCTCCGTTTTAAAATCGACGACATTAGCTCCTCTCAATAGAGTCTGTTTCGACGCGCGTAAGTACGGCACACATCATCTACAGAGAGACTTAACCTTGTTTCACTCTGCTCTACACCACACGTGAGGTGCGAATCATCTACACATTACATCCCTCTCATTAGTACGAGAATATTAGTGATTTTCGATCTTCAAATGAGCCTGATGGTTACAGTTTTAACATTAGGCTTATGATCTGTCTTTGGATGCAAATTTAGCGAGCAAGGCAGGTCTTGGGCCCCATAAATTAATGTGTCAATGTCACAGTTTCAAGGTCAGCTTATGAACTGTGCTTTGAATGCAAATTTGGCGAGCAAGGCAGGTCCTGGGCCCCACAAATTAATGTGTGGAGGTCACAGTTTTAAGGTTAGCTTCTGAACTGTACTTTGGATGCAAAGTTGACGAGCAAGACAAATCCTGGGCCCCACAAATAATGTGTGAAGGTCGCAGTTTTAATGTTAGCTTCTGAACTATACTTTGGATGCAAAAATGACGAGCAAGACAAATCCTGGGCCCCACAATTAATGTGTGAAGGTCGTAGTGTTAATGTTAGCTTATGAACTGTACTTTGGATGCAAAGTTGGAGAGCAAGTCAGGTCCTGGGCCCCAAAAATTAATGTGTGAAGGTCATAGTTTTAAGGTTAGCTTATCAGCTGTACTTTGGATGCAAATGAAGACAAATCTTGGGCCGCAGAAATGTGTTGCAGGTTGTGTTCGAGAACATCGACAGATGGTTGAAAGGTACTCATACTCGCAGTTCCAATGGTGTGGGGTGAACCTTGTAACTACATAGATTATTGTTATTTTTGCATGACGAATATTGAAGGAAATACCAGAAAAACCAAGCGCAGCCGCAATGCTCCCTCTGTAATGCGACCCCATGACAACTCATTATCGATTCCCCAACCAGCTGAAAGTTACACGCTTGATTCGGAATCAGACTCTGGACGTACTTCACTAGAAGCCGGACCAAGCTACATCCCTAGTTCTATTGATTTGATGATCGTGACTTGGACCTCCCGTAATAGTCTAATCATATTAGACGAAAATACCCCTGGTTTGCGAAATAATTGTAAAGCCTGGTTTCATTGCTGCAAATTGTTCAAGGGGGTATTCAAAACGTGGACGCATGAAATTGGTACATCAATTTTTGTGGGAAAACTTTTTATTTGAGAACAAAGGATGAGAGAACGTGTTTTTTGAGATTCAATCGAAAGTGTTGGCAGTAAAGAAAAAACTTTTCATATAAGATTTTTAGGTATTTATGATACCTACAAAATGAGACCAGACGTAAAAAGACCCGGCTAATAGCAATAAAGTTATGGTCGAAAACTGAGATAAACTGAAGGTTTTGGCACTTCTTGGTAATGTGACAATGGTTTCTGGCAGATATTTGAAATTCTTCAAATTTGTAGGACTCATACTTCTGAATAACCAAAACAAAATTGGAGTAGATTGGTCGAGTAGTTTTTGAAAATTTCGAATTTCTAGTTTTCCGGCCATCATTACTAATTTAATGAGCAATATACAAGGTTAGTTCAAAGGGCATTTTATAGCAAAATACACTAGCTTTCCTTACCGATATGAATCGCAAACAATTCCGGAAGATAAATGTTATTTTTACGCAAAAAAGGTGGGTTACGTTTTTTCTTCTAAACAAATGCGAACATTTCGTATTTGTGAGTAATTCGCAACAAACGATGATAGACACATCCGCTTTGTCTTAAAATGTGAATAGTAACGTATGTTTTTCGAATATCGTAGCGCATTCGTTCAGTTACTCACAAATACGAAATGTTTGAATTTGTTTAGAAGAAAAAAATCTCATGAGAAGTTTTTTCGTTCATGTGAACACTTCCGACTAAATCCCAAAAAACACCATCTCTCATTCTTTGTTGTTGTTGTTGTGTACCCATTTTATGCGACCATGTTGAACAACTTGCACCAATAAAACCAGAATTTACAATTATTTCGGGGAAATTTGCTAATATGATTAGACTGAAAACAAAAGCGGAACTTCTCGGATTCCGCCTGCAGCAGTGGAACCTCTTGGAAAAAGGAGTTACTACACTGCACCTAAACTAAGTGTTAATAAAATGTATTATACGTTTTTTATTGTTTAAATTTTCTAAAGCGGCATTAACTGGGGTTTTATTGAATTTCAAAGCATACGTCACCCCTCATCGGAGGGTGTGATATGAAAAATCCGAGGCCAGATCCGGATTCAGCAGGCCAAAATATGTACAATCCAGACAAAATCATTCCAGGGAGAAAAAAAGTCAGTGTTACCAACAAATTTCCCGTCCTGTCAGAAAATACCGTTTACGTAAAATAAGTGAAAGGACTGGAAGAAGCTCCGCTGTTATACTTTCAATAATAACACTGATCAACAGCCAAAAAATATCCTAAATAAAATCAACAAAATATTACTATTTATAATGTGCTAAAACCGGAATGAAACTCATTTTTTCAATATTAGTTCAAGTTTTAGAGATACGGTAATTATATGTGTTCCTGCTGTGACAGTGTTAATATACTGTAATTCACAAGAATGCACGTGCTACATTTTTATATTCGGCAAGGAAAGATGATGTAATCGGCATGATTGTGTTACGTTATACATACGTGTACATTATATTGTTTTATATTAGCCATTTTTTCCTCAGTTGGCTGACAGCGTTCATGCAAGATGTCTCGAAAGTGTGTAAACAATCCAGATCAGTTTTGTTACGTGTGTGGTGATGTGACTTTTGCGTCTCAGAGACAGTCCATTACTCCACTAATAATAAAGGCATATCAGCTTTATTTCGGTTGTAAACTAGGTGATCAAGACAAACAGTGGGCACCCCACATTTGCTGTAATACATGTGCTTCAAGTCTGAGGAGCTGGTTAAATGGCAAAAAACGGTCTATGGGCTTTGCTGTCCCAATGGTTTGGAGAGAGCCTACAAATCATATTAATGATTGTTACTTTGCATGGTACCTTGTGTTGGACAAGCCACAGGTATGTCCAAGAAAAAAAACTACCCAAACATACCATCTGCGATGAGACCTGTGCCTCACACTGACGAAAATCCTATTCCAAAACCCCCAGAATACTACACTTGAGAATCAGAAAACGAATCAGATCATGGCGATCGAGTGATTCGTTAGGAAGAAGATATGCCATCAACGTCAAGAGATCCTGAGTTTATACCGAGCACGTCATGCCACCAACCGCACAAAATAACACAGTCAGAATTAAATGATCTTGTAAGAGATTTAGAACTTCCAAAATGTAAGGCAGAGTTACTTGGCTCAAGACTGCAGCAGTGGAACTTGTTAGAAGACGATGTTTCGGTATGTGTTTTTCGTAAACGCCACAAAGACTTAGAACCATTTTTCAATATGGAGAATAACTTGGTTTTCTGCAGTAACATTAACGGCTTACTGGCGGCTCTAAATATAAACTATAAACCAGAAGAACGGAGATTGTTTATAGGCAGTTCAACATTGAGTTTAAAGGCAGTGTTATTGCATATTGGAAATATTTTACCATCTCTTCCTGTAGGGTATGCAGTTCACATGAAAGAATCATATGACAATATGAAGTACCTATTGACATGCATAAAATACGATGAGCACCAATGGCATATTTGTGACGATTTGAAAGTTGTTGCGCTTTTACTTGGGCTGCAGCTAGGCTACACAAAGTTTTGCTGTTTTTTGTGTGAATGGGACAGTCGGGCAAAGGCACTTCATTACACCAGATAAAACTGGCCTGTTCGTCAATTCCTAGAGCCAGGTCAAAAAAATGTACAGCATATGCCATTAGTAGATTCGAAAAAAATTTTATTACCACGACTGCATATCAAGTTGGGCCTAATGAAAAACTTTGTCAAGGCATTAGATAGAGATGGGTCAGCTTTTCAATACCTGCGTTAGAAATTTCCAAGACTAAGTGAGACAAAGGTTAAAGACGGTATTTTTGTTGAGCCACAGATTCGAAATTTTTTGAAAGATACACAGTTTGAAAACACTTTAACAGGTATTGAAAAAACTGCTTGGAATGATTTCCGTCTGGTGGTCACTAATTTCTTGGGAAATAGAAAAGCTGGCAACTATAAAACCCTTGTCAAAAATACGCTGTCATCGTATCAAAAGATGGGATGTAATATGTCTCTTAAGATACATTTCCTACACTCACACCTGGACTTTTTTCCTGACAATTGCGGAGCCGTAAGCGATGAGCACGGCGAACGTTTTCATCAGGATATGTCAACAATGGAAAAAAGGTACCAGGGAAAGTGGAATCCTTCCATGGTTGCAGACTACTGTTGGACTCTTGGTAGAGATGCTCCAGAAACGATCCATAAAAGAACAGCAAAAAGACAGCGCATATAGTGATTCTTATAAGTACAGTATCGGACAAAAATAGAGCGACGATATATTTTTTTTCTTCTATTGAAAACGCAATAACGCAAGAGGAATTAAAACAAATACATTCATTGACACAAATGTATTTATTACATTCTATACCAAACTTCTCCCATATTGACAAGATTCTAAATGAAAAAGAAAAATCAAACATTCTTAAACGACAAAAGTTAAGCGACGCATACAATAAAAATAATACAAAACAGATTATTCTAAAAACAAATACATTATCATGTTACCTTCCTAATATTTAGTCCACAGTCCTTTATTTGCGAGAACCTGGAGGCACCTTTGAGGCATGGAAGAAATTAAATTATCAATTATGTTTTGATCAATAGTTTTCCAGATATTTTCAATTTCTTCAAAAATTTGCTGTTTATTTTTATAGGATTTGGTTCTAAGTTGCCTATCTACAATTTCCCACAGGTTTTCGATCGGATTAAGATCGGGTGATTGGGCTGGCCATTTAAGAATGGTGATTCTATTTTCATTGAACCATTCTTTTATACATTTTGCTGTATGTTTTTGGTCATTGTCGTGTTGAAAAACAAATCGTAGTGGCATATTCCATTCTGCATAAGGCAGCATGATATTTTCAAGGATATATTTATACTTAAACCTATCCATAATGCCCTCAATGTGATAAATTCCCATTTCATAGCCAGAGAAACAACCCCACACTAACACGTTTCCACCTCCATGTTTTATAGTACCTTGGACATACTTTGGGTCGAGTCTTTTACCTGCAGTACGCCGAACATATTGAACTCCATCACTTTTGTGCAAATCAAACTTTGACTCATCACTAAACAGTACTTTTTTCCATTGCTCTGGTGTCCAATGAGCATGTTGGGTTGCAAACAGACGACGTGCTTTAATATTCTTCTTACTAAGAAGCGGTTTTTTGCAGGTTTGCATGCCGTTAAGCCTGCTTCAACTGGTCTTCGCTGTATAGTCCGAGAAGAAACATTAGAGTCCCCAGCTTCAGCCAGAATTTGTTTTGCTGACCTATCAAGTTTCTTTGTAGTTTTTCTCGGTCTTCCCGTCTGTTTTATTTTGACTACTTTACCCCTAATTCGATAATTCTGAATTATCCTCGACACCACAGATTTTGAAACCCTCAGTTCTTGTTTTATTTTATATTGTGGTATTCCCATCTTATATGTTGCAATAATTCTTTCTTTAAGATCAACAGAAAAACTTTTACCGCGAGGCATTTTACACAAAATAACATTTGATACCGACCACAACCGAGGTTTATGTACTAATGGTATGAACAATATCGGTAAAGTCGCTCTATTTTTGTCCATGAAAAAATGCATAAAACCATATAAGGTATTTCTTTATCTCTCTATGTTATCGCAAGAGGCAAAGAATATTTAAATACGATAAACCAAGGTATGTACTGATACTAGCAAATTGCTCGTCATCATACGAGGTACAGTGAAAAAACTTTTAAGGATATTATAGCGTTCGCTTTACTTTTGTCCGATACTGTATATGAATCTTGTTACTTTTTTAATATATCCTTAAAAATAAAAAGTTTTTTTTTCTAAACCGCAACTAATTTTTTTATTTCATTGTCATTTTTGGATTCATCGCCCCAAAATTAACAAAGAAGTGCACTTTTCCCACAAGATACAATTAAAAAACTAAAATTTGTTGTCCAGTGTAATTACCAGGTAAAACTCGTTTCGTCTTTTCGGCTACTTCATCCGTACTATACCGATCCTCACGTTGATGTATCCATCGAGCTCGTCTGTGGAACGCGGTGAGACACACGAGAGAAAAGAGGAGAGTATGACGAGACCTGTTCGAAATTTAATTGCATGCGAATATAATGTCGTTCTCGGTCGTTGATATATGAGTTTGGGGTGGGTGCGGCGGTCTCTATTGACGTGAGAGGTATGAGGCGTCACGATGATGGCGAGAGGGCGAACTTCAATGGCTGTTACACAGGTGAAAAATCGAACACGTGGTGGGGTCTTTGTCGATGCCAATCACAATAGGGAAATAACCAGCCGTGATGCAATGACGGGAAACCAATGATTATTCCAGATAAAAGTGTATAGTGACAAATGCATTTTTTAGTCATTAACCATTCCACCATTTTCGCTTGTACGAGGGATGTCTTTTACGTTTTGCATATGGGAATAAAGCAACACGGTAGGTAGTTTTAGATGACTTTATTGTTTTTCGAAGATTAATACACATCTGCATGCGCTCGAACCAATTTTCGAAGCACTTATTCCACACGTTTGCTGGCAGATCCAAAACGGCATTTTTGAATGCGTCAACCGCTTTTTCTGGTGACTGGAACCTTTGACCACGCAGTCTGTTTTTAATTAAGAGGGAGTAAAGAAATCGATAGGACTTAGATCGGGACTATATGGAGGATGCTCCAATAATTCCACGATTTCTTCCGTTAAATACTGCCTTGTTTTTTGGGCTGTGGGCGAGCTTGCATTGTCTTGGTGGAGGATGATTCTTCTTTCGGGGTTGATTTTTCGAAGCTCGGTGATGACTTTTGGCATACAAATGGTGGTATACCAATCCGCAGTAACAGTTCTTTGCTCATTAAGAGGAATTGTTGCAATATGACCCACTTTTGACACAAATGTCGCGACCATTTTTTTCGAAAAACTTCGAGAACGGATGACTTTTGTTGGCTTTTCTTCGCATTGGAACACCCAAATAGCCGACTGTCGGTTATTTTCTGGTTCATAACAGTAAATCCACGATTTATCACCACTGACAATGCTGTACACATTTTTTGAAATTCCGGAATTGAAACGGTCAAGCGTTTTTTGACACCAATTAACCCTGGATGCTTTCTGCTTTTCAGTCAACAGGTGGGGTATCTAACGAGAAACTAATTCTCTTACTCCTAATTCTTCATGTAAATTTTTTTGAATTGAGGTTTTTAAGATCTTCAAGTGTTGCATTTGTTGTTTTCTTTTAGCTTTTTTTTTTGCTTTTGTTTTTTTTATATCGAAACAGCCGCGCAGGCAGAAGCCTAAATGCCGGAACACCGCGGCTGCTATGATGATCCCAAAGAAATTTTGTTAATACGATTTTTGAACTGCCTAAGGTTAGTAGAACTGGGAAAAGCTTCCTCCCGTAGATTGTTCCACAATCTAGACACCCTCGGGACAAAGGAGCGGTCGTATCGGCCAGTTCTGGATGTACGAAGTTTGGACACGGTTAGGATGGGACGCCGAAGTCAGGCGGGTCTGTCTGGCAGGCACATCGCGCGGCGGCATCATAGAAGAGCTCTGAGGAGCAAAGCCCGTTGGTGTAGCGATAGAAAAGAGCTAGATCGTCGACGGCCCGCCGGTGCGAAAGAGTCCCGAGACTGTCTGTTAGAGAAGAGTCATCGATCAGTCGAACCGCCCTCCTCTGGACAGCATCGAGCATGGACAATGTAGTCGGGGCGGCAGCACCCCAAATGTGTGAGCAATACTCGAGGCTAGGCCTTATTTGGGCCTTGTATAGAGTGAGAAGGTCATGCGGAGGATAGTACTTCATAGCCCTAAACAAATAGCCTAGCTTTTTCCCAGCAGCTGCAGCTATTGAAGAGATGTGTTCGTGCCAGATCAGGTGCTCGGTGATCTGGACTCCGACCAGTCGAAATGAATGGCTCTTTGGTAGAACTCGACCGTCCATCGAAACTGTATGAGCGCTAGGACGCTTTTTGTTCGTCAAAGTACAGTACTGTGTTTTGGAAGCATTGAACTGTACAAGATTGTTGCGTCCCCAAGCAGTGATAGCCTCCAGGTCTCTTGTCAGAGAAGAAGTCGTCGCTAGTCTTCTTTTTTCCAGCTCAGCGGCAGAGATCGGCTTGTCACTCTGAATTCCTGCATGTAGAGTGCTGTCATCAGCGAAGCTGTGGATTGGGTTGATCGTGCAGGAAAGGAGGTCGTTGATATGTAAGAGAAACAGTGTTGGAGCCAAGACCGATCCCTGGGGAACACCCGCGTTGACGTTGTGGGATGGAGAGGAGAATCCGTCAATTACGACGGATATCTTGTGGCCAGAGATAAAGTCAGCCACCCATCTGCAAAGCTTTTCTGGGAGGCCGTAGGATGGAAGTTTGCTTAAGAGGGCAGCGTGCCACAGCTGATCGAACGCTTTCGTGATGTCAAGAGCAACGACATGAGCCTCACCATGAGACTGGATGAGTTTACTCCACAGTTGCGTGACGTAAGCTAGGAGGTCTCCTGTGGATCGTTGGTGCCGGAAACCGTACTGCCGGTCGCTAATCAAGCTGTGACGTTCGAGGTAGTCCAGAAGCTCGCGATTTATGCACCTCTCCATCACTTTACTTATAACAGAAAGCAGAGCTATAGGCCTGTAGTTGTAAGGGTCAGTTTTAGATCCTTTTTTTGGGATGGGCTGTACATGAGCAAATTTTCAGTTTTCTGGGAAGGTGCCGGATTCATAAGATATCTGGAAGAGACGCGAAAGTACTGGAGCAAGCTCCGCTGCACATCTCTTCAGTACAATGGCAGGAATCAAGTCCGGACCAGAAGCTTTGTTGATGTCGAGCGACAAGAGCACTCGTCTTACGGTCTTATGCCTGAATGTTACCTCCCGCATAGTGTGGGGAACCCTTTGAATTAACGGCACTTGGGCGTTGGTGGGGACGTCCATGGTGAAGTTGGCAGCAAAGATCTTGGCTAGCACTTCCGCCTTGGCCTTTGAGTCGAATACAATAGTTCCATCCTGACACGTAAGTGGTGGAAGGCTACTGTGTGAGAAGTTCTTTTCAATCTGCTTGGCCAGCGTCCAGAAAGACCGACTGCCATTGCGCTGCGACATTACCCTGTGCCTAACTATATCATGCTGTTTTTTGGCATTGCGAACCGCTTCGTTATATTTGTTTCTGGACTCGACGTCGGCTTGTCTGTTCTCTACAGTGGGGTTTTGTAAGTAGGTTCTGTGGGCCTTGATCTTCTGCTGGCGAGCAGTGTCACACGATTTGTTGAACCAGCCGTTAGACCCTGGTTTAGGAACTTTCACTGTGTGAGGGATGTATTCCTCCATTCCGACGTGGATAATTTCGGTTATTGAAGAACAGACAGTCGACGCATCCGCGTCAGTGAAACAGACATCTCTCCAAGGAAAGCTAGAGAAGAAGTCTCTGAGCCCCTCCCAGTCGGCATGTCCGTAATTCCAAGTTTTGCGGCCTGTGCGAGTTTCTGCTGCCACAGCGGCTTCGGACCGAAACCTAACCTCCACAACACCGTGATCTGAGTTACGCAGGGGGGACAGGACAGCAGTGCTGTAAGGGGCAGGATGCGTGGTCAGAAAGAGATCCAGCAGGCTACTGGCGTGTGACGTGACGCGGGGACAAAAGTAGGGCTCGTCACCAGCTGGGTCAGCCCTTGAGTAAGAGCAAACGCTTCGACTGCACGACCTGCTGCATCGGTCTTATTTGAGCCCAACCAAAGCTCATTATGGACATTGAAATCACCGAGAAGAACTACCTCTGAAGCGGGGTGATTGATGTTCAGGAAGTCGATCTGGACGGCGAGGTATTCGAGTAGGTCATCCCAGTTATGGTTCGAGGGAGAGCGATAAAGGCAGCAAATAAATTTGGGTCATGTTTTGGAGTTGAGGCGAAGCCACAGAATGTCCTTCCGGTCTGATTCCAAAGAAAGATCCCTGGAGCAGGAAAGACTGCTGCGGACAAAAGCCACAACTCCCCCGTTCTTTCTCAGATTGGAGTGCACCTCGTAGTTTGGCAAGTTGAGATGGTTAATCGGTGCAGTCTCTGAGATTTTTGTCTCCGCCAAGAAAAGCACGGCGGGACGATTGGATTGCAGGTAGTGATGAACAGCATCAATGTTGCTGTTGATCCCGCAGATGTTCGAAAAACAAATTTTATCTTCGATGTTGTTCCCTCGAGCCCACCCTCCACCCGGACATTCCGAGAGTGGAGTGAGTTTACGTCCGGAGTTTTTAGTGCTCGAGGGATCCATCATCATTAATTTCTTTGTTTTGGTAGATAACCGATTGCATAGCTTGGGTGTGGAAACATGCGGACATTTATAAGACACCCTGGGAAAAGCTAGCGGGTGGTACTGCCTCGGTCGACTGGTCCTTGTCTACCACCTTCTTTTTACATGTTAGTGATGTTAAATAGACCTAAAGTGGCCCGTTGGCGGACTTGTACCGCCACCCGGCAATCGGTACTGAGGTATTCCTTAACGCGTGCACAATCACTTGGACGGGAAGAAGTTGTATACTGGATACAACAACTTCCGGAACAAGCATTTGCCACGGCCCTCGCTCAGTAGGGTGTATTATGTTTATAAATTTTCCTATAAATGGGAAAGTGTTGGACAATGAAGCTATTATTATTATTATTATTATTATTACTATGCGTTGATTTTCAGGTAGATTTACTAAATAATAATAAATTCAGGCACAAAACGATTTCCGTCAGTGGTCCAAATATTCTTAGTCTGTAAACTTTATCACCGCCAGACGCCGACACGATGGATAAATAAAAATGCAAACGGGCCGCAGAGCCTTCCGAAGAAGACGAAGACAGCGGGAAGTGATTATTTATCACTGCGAACTTCGCGGAAACTCTACTTAGCGGATCAGTTATCGCCGCTGTTACGACTTGTGTTTTTGTGTCAATTGCTGGGTTTCATGGTGCGAGAAGTTTTTTTTTTTGAAAGGCTGGAACGTCTTAATGTAACAACGGTCCTTTGTATGGAAAGACGGTTCTTTGAGTTCTTTTTTATTGTTATCAACCAGAATGAAATTATTTTGTATCAAAAGGGTCCAGGATTTATACTTTTTTTTCATATTCAAACAGCCGCGGGTCAGAACCTAACTTCAAAAAATGTTGTTGATCTACGTATACTTTATCTGAAATCACTTGAAACACTGTGAAATACCGGGTGCGTTTTATATATCTATATTTAACACGCTCTGTTGCTGCAAAAATCGCCAAATTTCGCAGCAAATATCCCCCGTATAAGATCAAAGGCAGTTTCACCGGTCCACGTGGAGTAAAGCACGCCTATGCGTGGACATAGCCAATGAGAAAGCGTGTATTTCAGAGCTCCGAACAAGTGCAGGTGGCTACTGAAAATTGAAACAGTTTAGCCAGTGCCGGGTAGCGGTGAATAAACGTGTTTTCTTTAGTCTGTCCGTGTTTTTTCATAGATTTTATTAGTTTGTGTGTTTTTGACTTTTGAATACTCAGTTTACTTGTTGATTTAATTGTTGTGTTGATTGTTCTTGTGTGTCCTAAATGTGGCTCTTTGGAGACCTTGGGAAATGCTCCAAGCCACGAGGAGATGGTTGATGAACCTGTGCAGGCAGAATTCTTTCATAAAGATTTAGAGGAACAGACCCAAAGAGTAATCCTAAATATGTATGATTGTCTGAAAAACGAAAATCCAGATTCCTCGCAAAATCAAATTTTAAACAGAATTGGTATCCTGACAAAAATCAGTCGGTCTACCATTTATCGGGTTATAAAAAGGGGAGATGTAGTTAACCATTCCTTCCACAGAAAGCGCATAGGGCAAAAATTAAAAGAATAGACGTGGGTTTTCAGGAAGATATTCGTCGTATAATATACGGATTTTATAAAGAAAATTTGGTGCCCACGTTGGAAATGATACGGGATAAATTAAAAGATTATCCCGAAGATTTTTATAATTACAAATGCTTAGACTCACTGCACTGTATTGTAAAACTGTGTGGTTTTCAATACAAAAAATTAGATAAAAGAATAGTGATTATGGAGTCGTCTCGAATCGTTGAATTGCGCCAAGAATTTTTGCACAAAGTTAAAATCTATAGAGAGCAGAAAAGAAATCTGATTTACCTGGATGAAACGTGGTATGATACCCATGATGTTGTGCAGTACGGCTGGGTTGACGACAGCAACAAGTGCATTTTAAATGCACCATGCAACCGTGGAAAACGAATCATTATTCTCCATGCTGGCAGTGAAAATGGATTTATACCTAATGCCTTGCTGTTATCTGCCAAAAATATCAAAGAATCATGTGCCGACTATCATGAGGACATGACCTCCGACTTATTTGAAAAGTGGATAGAGCCGCAGTTAATACCAAACATTTCCCCAAATTCAGTGATTATTATGGACAATGCGCCATACCATTCCCGACAGAAAAACAAAATTCCGAATACAGGCACAAAAAAACAAGACATTATTGATTTTATGAAGGATAAGGGAATGGAAATACCACAAAAATCAACCAAAGCCATATTATTGGATCTTATTAAAAGACAAAAATTTGAAAAAGAGTATGTTGTTGACAATCTGCTTCAGCAAAATGGCCATGAAGTATTACGTCTACCTCCCTATTACTGCATTTTTAACCCGATTGAGTTGGTCTAGGCTGCTTTAAAAAAAAAGTAAGAAAACATAATCAGACCCCTCAATTGAGTGAATCGCTATTGGCCACAATAAGAGATGCAGTATCTCAAATTGCTGCCACAGACCTATGGAAGCAGTGTTCTAGGCATATTATTGAAAAAGAAAATGAATATTGTGTTTTGTCTCCTGTAAATCCCGTTGTAATTCCTCTACAAGATGACTCTAGCGACAGCTCCGAAGGCGAGGATGATATATAAATACCTATAATGTAAGTCTTTATATACCTTTTTATATACCTACCTGCTATGTAAATATTTGCCTATGTCAAACGTTGGAATTCTGTAATTTTTCCATTTCTTAACTTTCAGTCAACATAAATTAAACTCCCAATATAAGTATTTTTTATCCCAAATCAAAAAAATAAGAAGATAGTAAAATCCATTTATTGTGATATAAAAACATTATTACGAGTATTATCGTTCTAAATAAATGACCGCACGCCTATGATACGTCATGAAATTACAAAGGACGCGCCGGCCAAAGGTTTTTATGCTATTTCAAGTGACTTCAGATAAAGTATACATAAAGATCTACAATGTAACTAAAGCTTCGAAGATCTATAAGACGATGCCCCAGAAAGCGCGAAATCACTTTGCCCCTTAATGCACGGACGACTCTGATTAAAAGGCAACATTGTTGCCCCCAAGTTTTTCGGCGACAAACAGCGAACCCGCCGCGACGTACTCGGCCATCCGATAAGAATTAGAGAATCGTAAAAAACGACCGTTGTAAACGTTCCGATGGGAATACGAAATGACGACGGCATCCATATCGTTCGAACAGCGGCATTTTCAAGTCGCTTCCAGACAATTACGCATTCTATGCATTCATACAGAGTGCTCCAAATATTGTTCTGACTGAAAACGTGCAATCGCAACGAAATCAATCCGTTGAACGAAAGACAAACTAGGGGAATAACTCTTCTGCCAGATTAGTCCATATTACTGAAAAATATTTTTATATACAGTACCTACTTCCGCAATAAGATGTTGAATTTTCGTACCTGCAACAACAAAAAAATGATGTTAGTCGTCAGCCAACAAAGTATTTCATGAAAATCATGAAGCTTGAATCACAAGCTACTAATTTAGTACACTTTATAACGACAAATAACATTTTTATTACGTATTTTCTTTAACCTGCACATTCACATGCCATAATCAACATATCATAGTAGCTTTCTTATGACATTAATGCCACTAAATTACTTCGTGATCGCCAACCTCTAGTAAATTGCACACAGTGTATGGTCGCTATTAACCATCATCGCAGTTTCGTCTTGAAAATGATAACAATTGAGTCACACCATTTTGCTTGCGGTAAACAACAAAACAGCTTTGATTCATCTGATAGCAGCAGTACTGACCGAAATGATACCGTTACCACTTCCTTAACTTAGTAGGAGAAGTGACGTCAAGACGAAAGAACGACACAACGAGGAACTAATTCGATTACATAGGCTCAGCTATCAATATAATAAAAATGAAAGAATACCCACACACACAGCAAATACCATGGTCAAATTTTTTTGCGAATTCTATTGAAAGTGTGTACAATTATTTGTTATTTCGAATTATACTACAAAATGTTCAGCGAGTCATCGAGAAAAAGTATTACGTTTGACACAAGTTAGCCCCTCTGAGAAAAATCCGAACACGTATAACAAAAAATTAAATGAAGAAATTCCTGCACAATCCTTGCGATGACCAATCCCGCGTGAATAACGCTATTGGCCTTCACCATGCACAGTGCATACAACCCACAGCAGTGTCGACTGTGACGTACGGTGCTTGTCCATCGGTGAACCACGCGCGACTGTTGGAGATATTTATAATTTTTAAGGGTGAATCTAGGTAAAAAAGGTATCTATGATGAGTGAAATATGCCCGAAATGTGCGTAAAATTACTGGGGTTGGAGGCGTATAAATATACCAACGACAAAAAATTGATATACACCCTTCCTCAGCCTGTGTATTCCCTAACCCCCAACCTTTAACCCCTACATTTTTTCCGAAAATGATCAGTAGTCTGATAAACGTCAAAAAACAAAGTTGGTGCGATTTTTATGTTTTTCAATTTTTGCTTTGGCCTTCGTTCCGCCGTCGCTGGATGGAAAACATTTAAAAAGCTTTTCGTCCTTGGCGTTAATATTGTGTGAAAATTTTACCAAAATCCAAGCAGTACTTTCCGTTTCTTCGGGTGTCCCTCAGGGCTCTGCCTTAGGTCCTGTATTTGATATACATATACTTTTGATTTACATTCATGCAATGAGCATTGTGCTATATAAACTTACGCGGATGATACGAAGCTTTCTTTTCATTTTGACTGGTCTCATCTGATGATATAAGATAAATTGTGATCTTGCCAGCATCACTGATTTTTGTAAAAGACACATGTTGAAGATGATAATCCGGATACGAGTACTTGCATACTTTTTTATCCTAAACATTTGCATAATCGAGTAAGGGGCAGAATTGCATTGAGCATCAACAACGAGCCCGTTCCTATTGTGGAACAAGCAAAAAATCTTGGTGTCATCTTCGACTCTAGTTTAAGATTTGACAAACATGTGCGTCATCTATCGAAGTCCACCTACATCAAATTAAGACTGCTATATTGCCAATAGATTCATTTTGAACTTTAAAACGCGTAAGAAGCTAGTTGAATGTTTGATAATGTCCAGCCTCAACTACGCTTTAACCTTAAACTATCCTTGTCTTGACTCGATGAATCGGTGTAGGATCCAAAGAATGCAAAACAACTGCTGTAGGTTTGTGTATGGTCTTCGAACATATAGTCATGTCTCCTCTAAGATCAAGGAGTTGAAATGGCTGAAAATGGATCAACAATTTGAATATAGTCTTAAGGTATTTGTGCATAAGATATTGTGTACTAAAAAGCCCATCTACCTCCATAGTAAATTAGTAACTAGAGCAGAGTTTCCCAAACTTTTTTGTTTTCCTGTAAATTTCTAACTGTAGTGAAGTTTAGTGTTAAAAACTTAAAGTAAAAACACATGTCAATTTATACATTTATTAATTGAATTTAAATTAAAACTACTCAAAATAAAAATTTCGTATCTGTTATGTAAAATATATGTAACATTAAATAAACAGCTATCTGACCAATAAGTGCCCGCATTGGGAATAAGTGCCCGCATTGAAAAAAAAAAATAAGAGGGATAAAATAAAAAAAAGTGAAAAATAATAAAAAAAAAGTTTTTTACTTAAAATAGTACAATAAGCGAGTTCGTTTATTAATTATAACATAAACGTATGTTCTACAATAATTTCACTATTAGTTTGATTAAATTCCGCTTCTTATACGTTTAAGTTATCTAAAAATAGGCAAAAAATTAACGAATTTTAGTGTGTACCTATCCTTGAATTTTCAGAATATTTTAAAAAAAATATTTTCTATAAAGGGGGGGTTCTTTAAAAAAATCAATGCGGGCACTTATTCCCAATGCGGGCATTTATTGGTTAGACACCAACAAACATAAAATAAACTATAAATAAAATAACATAAGCAATAAGTCAATATTTTTAGTAAGAAGGATGAACCTGATGCTTTAATAATAAATTATCAACATTTGGCGTCAATTTTGTAAGGGTTAATCTTAAATCTCCTCGGCTAATGATGTCCAGTCTGTTTCTTTTTTTCGTTAGGAGATTGGTAACAGAGCTGAACCCCCTTTCCACTAGGTATGACGATGGAAAGGAAATTAAAAATTTCCTCGCTATATTCCATAATACGGGATAAGTAACGGGTATGTTGTTTTGCAGCCAGAATTGCTGATATCCGTTTTTAAACTGAACCTTAAGTTCTTCGTTTGTACTTAGTTCAGTCAGTTCCTCTTATATTATGACATTCGTTTCTTCTATGTCACCATATGGATTAATTATCCACGATGGTATTACCATAGTCAAAATATCCTCAAACCTAGATTCAAAATCTGAATAGAGGGCATTTAAATGTTGAACGTAAGTTGTGCTAACGCTGCGGGCACACACGCGCTTAAGATGATGGTAATTTGGAAATCTAATAAACCACGGGCATTCAAAAACATTGATTTACCTGTACACTAATACGGACAAAAAAGTGCATAGATGACAAAAGACCTTTTCAAAAAGTGGTTTGATGAATGCTTCGTACCTGAAGTTAGAAAATGGTTAAAATATCATAATTTTCCTCAAAAAGCGTTGTTGCTTCTTGATAACGCTCCCAGTCATTCGTCTGAAGAAGAACTAACAACTGAGGATGAATGCATCACTGCGATGTTTCTTCCGCCAAATTGCACTGCACTGATTCAACCAATGGACCAGAATATCATTCAGTTTGTCAAGCAAGACTATAAGAAAATCTTACTTCTGGGGCCGTATCAAAAGACCAACCAATAGAAAAAACTTTAAAAGAATTTAATATGAAAGACTTGGTTTTTGCTCTTTGTCAGTCGTGGAATGCGTTACCATCATCAACTATTAAATCGTCTTGGAAAAAGTTATGGCCAGATATAGTCACCACTCCTAGCAACGTTCCAGAAATCAGTGTAACTTCGGAAGTTATAGAACAAGTCGCTACTGAACACAGATAAGTCCCGGAAATCTGGTGCCGTGGAATGGATAAAGAGGAAAATGTATTTCATGAAATGTCTGACGAACAGATTATAAAAGAGGTTTCTAATTGTACAACAAACAATCAGGAATATAACGACGACGTGATTGCAACTGCTCCACAAGTCACAGCACAAGACGAAATTAACGCCTTTGAGCTAGGTTTACAATGGGCTGAAGAGAATGGTACATCCTCCAACGAACTTTTACTTTTGAGAAGACTGAGGGAGAAAGCTCTGATCTCGCGTTATAACAACCTTAAACAAAAAAAAATGATGAATATTTCCAAGCTTCATAATTTGATAATTCGTTAATGATTTTGATTAATAATTTTTGATTATTTTGGTACATATGTATGTGCATTTATGCTTAATTTTATAATAAACGTAAGCTCTCTATTGTTAGTTAAGTGACTAAATTCGACATACATAAACTATATATGATTTGTACTTCAAAGTACATACATACATATACATAACATATTTAATCTTACCATTGGATATGTAATATGTCTGATTACAAGGTACTCTTTTGTAAAAAATTCCTGACTATAGGGGGTATAATCCGACAAATTCGATAGTCCGACACTGACCTGCATAATGTTTGTCGGATTACCGGAGGTCCACTGTATGTCAGATGAAGATCTGAACGAGTGGTTGGAGTTTTTAGAACTTGGAGCTGATATGGCTTGATTTGCCTAGAAAATTTCATGGAAAGCTTTGCTGTACAGACATTAGTGGGAGGTTTACAAGATTCTAGATACATAATTCTTGAAGAAAGATTGAAGAAAAAGCCCGCTACTCGTCCAAAACGACACGTCGCTGTGCCTTTCTAAATCCGGCAATATCTAGTATTTCCCCAGCGTTCTCTATCCCGTGACAGATTGATTCGGTCTCGTGACTTGAGCGATATCGTAGGGACGGCGTGTCAATGTCAAAGAAATCTGATTTTTCTTGTTCCGTGTTTCTTCTCATGCATGTTTCACGCTCGGTAATGTGTCTCGTGCATGCCCGCATAAGCGACACACGGACAGACAGACACATCCCCGATGGATGGATGGATTTGCTATGCACCAACCGAAGCCGATATCTCGGCCAGAGATGATATGCATTTTCGATATGCATGGTGAAACGTCAGCTAATGTCAATTTGTTAGAACAAGGGATATTTCGACAGCCCTTTCTTTTATTGCCTGCATCACTACTTGTATGTCAAGGTTTGCGGGGAAACGGTGCTACTTGATTATCTGTTCATTCACTTGCCACGCCTACTGACGAGGAAGTATTGTAATCCCGAAAAAGCAATAATATAATAATAATAATTTTTATTAGCAACACAACAGTAGGGCGCAGTTTAGCCAGTTAGCTACTCACATACAAGCAACCTAAAAATAAATACATCGATCTGGCTTTCAACTAAGCGAGCTAATAATAAAGGAAAAAATACAATCAATTGATAAATCCGCGCTATATTGGTTTGCCAAATAGGAACCAGTCAAGAACCAATACTGAACGGATGACAACACAAAAAAAAACATAAAGATAATAACAACTAATTATGATACATCTAACAGCTGATTTTTAACCAGCTTCCTGAATGTTACTACACTTTTGCTTCTCCAGGCAGGGTTGAAGCGAATTTTCTCAGTTCCCCAATTTATCACAGACAAACAAGTTAATGCCCGACCACATGTTGCAAGAGTCACAATAGACTTCTTTCAACATAATGATGTTACATTGTTACCATGGCCACCAAGATCTCCCGACTTATCCCCAATTGAGCACGTGTGGGATATGATGGGTATGAGATTGCTCAATTTGCAACGTCCTCCTCAGACTCTAGAAGCACTTCGAGAGAAGTTGGTGGTTGCCTGGAATGAGATACCACAGGAGGACATTGACCACCTGATCAGAAGAATGCCTAGGCGCGTTGGAGAATGCGTAGCACATCAGGCTGCATCCACACATTATTAAAGGTCAAAGGGCTTTAAAGCAGTGCAATCATTTTGAAATTTTTATCATTTACTTATTATGCTTCATTAAGTACTTATACAAAATTTTATTAAAATAAAACCATTTAAACTGGGTATTCGGATTTATATGTCACTTAGTATATAAAGATTCGATCTTGCAAGAATGGGACACTGTTGACCACTCTCGCGTTTGTAGCGCGAGTCGCGCCGCTGGTGCAAAAATCGTGCCCAACGTATTGTGAAACATAATTTTCTTTTGCTTCTGATAGGAAACACGATCAAGTTTCACCGCCTGCCGAAAAATCCTTACAAATAGATGTTCAGGTAACGATGTTTTCAAGGGGGAGACGCGCGAGTCGATAACATACGACGTTATCGGCTCTATACGTGACATGACAGGGTAATCTGTTATCTGAGGAGCCCTTCAGGTGACGAACACGTGACAATTGCCCTATCATTTGTAATGCAAGATAAATCGATAACATCAATTTCGGGGCCTCGGGACTCATGCACCACTGAACGTCTATGTATGCAGATTCCCTTGTCAGATAAAGAACAAGTTTGACGATTCGGATAAGGTGAATACCTGCCTAGATTTAAAGTACTTTTATTCTGAGGGTAGTTCTTCTCTGTGATTTCAATGCCCATAATGAGCTTTGGTTGGGCTCAAACAAGACCGATGCAGTTGAAGTTCGCTCTTACTCAAGGGCTGACCCAGCTGGTGACGAGCCCTACTTTCTTCCCCCGCGTCTCGTCACACGCCAGTAGCCTGCTGGATCTCTTTCTGACCACGCATCCTGCCCTTAGAGCACTGCTGTCCTGTCCCCCCTGGGTAACTCAGACCACGGTGTTGTGGAGGTTAGGTTTCGGTCAGAACCCGCTGTGACAGCAAAACTTGGCATTACGGACATGCCGACTGGGAGGGGCTCAGAGACTTCTTCTCTAGCTTTCCTTGGAGAGATGTCTGTTTCACAAGTAGTCCTCTTTATTGTGAACAATTACGTATACAACAACTTCAATCTTAAAGTCCAAAAATAGGTCGTGGAATACTTCGTTTTCAATACACAGGTTGTCTAACTTTGTTTCACAATTCGTTTTTTAACTCCTTTACCAATGTTGTGTATCGCCGGAAATTAAAAACCTGAATCAATGAAGAAGACCTTTTATTAAAATTACAAATGGCAATGGCCATCCAGACCTCCGGATTACGATCCATAAAACTTTGTAGGGGTTTGTATTCTATTGCGGTTTTATCATTGAATTTAATTTAAAGTACTAGCACACTTAACAATTCCCAACAAAACCACCTGATTCGGAGGCTATATCGTGAAATCGAAACATCACATGACATATTTTTATACAAACTTTTCGTCCTAGAGTACTCAGAGAATCTCCCGTTGAAGTTTGACCAGGCACAATGATAACATCTTTTATATACTAAGTGACATATAAATCCGAACACCCGGTTTAAATGGTTTTATTTTAATAAAATTTTGTATAAGTACTTAATGAAGCATAATAAGTAAATGATAAAAATTTCAAAATGATTGCACTGCTTTAAAGCCCTTTGACCTTTAATAATGTGTGGATGCACCCTGATGTGCTTCGCATCCTCCAACGCGCCTAGGCATGCTTCTGATCAGGTGGTCAATGTCCTACTGTGGTATCTCATCCCAGGCAACCACCAACTCCTCTCGAAGTGCTTCTAGAGTCTGAGGAGGACGTTGCAAATTGAGCAATCTCCTACCCATCATATCCCACACGTGCTCAATTGGGGATAAGTCGGGAGATCTTGGTGGCCATGGTAACAATGTGACATCATTATGTTGAAAGAAGTCTATTGTGACTCTTGCAACATGTGGTCGGGCATTATCTTGTTGGAAAGTTGGATCTGCCAGGGTGTCAAGATAGGGTAAAAGATGGGGTTCTAGGACTTCGTGGATATAACGCTGCGCGTTCATGTTACCTCTGATGAAGATTAAAGGTGACCTGGAATCATAAGCTATAGCACCCCAAACCATAACTCCAACAGTGTGCTGAACATGTCTTTCAACAAACAACTGTGGATTCCTCCTTTCACCACGTCGCCTTCTAACCCTGGCACGACCATCGTGTATGCCTAAACAAAATCGAGACTCGTCACTAAAGACAATACTGTTCCATTCCTGATCCCAGAGTGACCGTTGTCTGCACCACTCAAGGCGATTACGTCGGTGTTCTCGAGTTAAAGGGAGGACCCAGTGTGGCCGGTATGAAAACAAGCCAAAACTTCTCATTCGTCGGTAAACACTTCGCATGCCAATAGGTCTTCCGTGTTCTGCAAACCGTTCATTTGCAATGGACCTGGTAGTGGAGAAACGGTCCCTTAAGGCCAATAATCTTAGGCGGCGATCTTCACGGTCTATTGTTCTACGGCGGCGTCCAGTGCCCCTTGCTCTTTGCGTACGGCCTTCTCGAAGCCATGCCTGACAACACCTAACCACAGTGTCTACACTTCTTTGCACTCTAACTGCAATTGCCCGAAAAGAAAGTCCAGCTTCTCGAAGTCCCACTATACGGCCCCTATCAAACTCACTAAGTTGACGGAATCGTACAGGTCTCCGTACTCTAGGCATCGTAACCGATCGTAAAGGATGTCAAGAACCAAAATCGGCAGCTGAAATATTCATTTTTAGAGCGTTAGTGAATTAAAAAAAAGCAGTATAAAAACCGGAATGTCCAACTGATAAGGCTGAACATTTTTTCACTTGTTATTTACAGTAAGATAAATACACACACCAACTTTTATTAAAATAAAACCATTTAAACTGGGTGTTCGGATTTATATGTCACTTAGTATAGTTTCAAACTAGGGACACTAGACTGAAGTACTTGGAATTTATAAACAGCTCAGATGTTTCGGTGCTGTTTTGTTTTATTCACACTGGTTCCCGTTCTATTATTAATAATTAATCAACTTCTAATATCGGTAATACATGCACTTAAAACGCAAACAAGTTCCAATCACGCCAATTGAATGACATATTCACGACTACACGTCTCAAGAATCGCTTCACACTCCCCGACGACATCAGTAAAGTGACCGGCGTTGGTAGCAAAGATGCAGGCAGGCCATAGGCGTGCTGCGTATATTTTACCAGAGGTTAAAGGAAACTCCAGTAACACCGTTAGACATGCTTGATGCATTGCGTTTGCTTTTTATGTATCATGTATCAGTGAGGCAGTATTTTGAATAAGCCTTACGTCAAGTTGGTCGACTCGATACCCCTACTTGGATCGAATGCTTGATCATAGTTCATCTGGCCATTTTTACATATAACGCCGCTCACGGATGTACGATTATAAAAAACGACATTGGATCTCTCGTAATATCATCCAGCTACCGATCTAATTTTCTCAAACCATCAAGTCAAATTCAGAATAGCAACCAGTAAGAATAATAATAGCGTACCGTACCAATAAATCGTGTAATGCATTTGCTACCTACTCATATCTTCTTGGAACTCCGGCAGCCGTTGCCTATTACAAACTGGTCATAAGGACACGCCTAGATATTCTCGTATAACAAAGAGAACTCAATTAAAAATAGATATTATTCGGGATAATATCCGAGACATCTCTATCAAGCTATTAATCATATACTACTCCCACTTTGGGTATGTGCGTTTGTGTATTCTAATATACTAATTAACTGACGCAATTCCTCTATTGGGAAGTACAGGCAAGGATTAATTTGAATTTATTGTCTTCGAAGTTATGTTTCGAAATATCTTTCTTTCATTCAAACGTATTTGTTTCATTGTTACAATCCGCATACAGGCGAGGGTAGTATTAGTTCAAATTTTTCATGTCGCTCATTTTCACCGATCTGTTTGGACGAAATGGCAATAAGACTCATAAAATAACAAAAGTATTATACATATTATACTAAGTGACATATAACTCCGAACACCCAGTTTAAATGGTTTTATTTTATAAAAATTTTGTATAAGTACTTAATGAAGCATAATAAGTAAATGATAAAAATTTCAAAATGATTGCACTGCTTTAAAGCCCTTTGACCTTTAATAATGTGTGGATGCACCCTGATGTGCTACGCATTCTCCAACGCGCCTAAGCATGCTTCTGATCAGGTGGTCAATGTCCTCCTGTGGTATCTCATCCCAGGCAACCATCAACTCCTCTCGAAGTGCTTCTAGAGTCTGAGGAGGACGTTGCAAATTGAGCAATTTCCTACCCATCATATCCCACACGTGCTCAATTGGGGATAAGTCGGGAGATCTGGTAACAATGTGACATCATTATGTTGAAAGAAGTCTATTGTGACTCTTGCAACATGTGGTCGGGCATTATCTTGTTGAAAAGTTGGATCTGTCAGGGTGTCAAGATAGGGTAAAAGATGGGGTTCTAGAACTTCGTGGATATAACGCTGCGCGTTCATGTTACCTCTGATGAAGATTAAAGGTGACCTGGAACCATAAGCTATAGCACCCCAAACCATAACAGTGTGATGAACATGTCTTTCAACAAAAAACTGTGGATTCCTCCTTTCACCACGTCGCCTTCTAACCCTGGCACGACCATCGTGCATGCCTAAACAAAATCGAGACTCGTCACTAAAGACAATACTGTTCCATTCCTGATCCCAGAGTGACCGTTGTCTGCACCACTCAAGGCGATTACGTCGGTGTTCTCGAGTTAAAGGGAGGACCCGGTGTGGCCGGTATGAAAACAAGCCAAAACTTCTCATTCGTCGGTAAACACTTCGCATGCCAATAGGTCTTCCGTGTTCTGCAAACCATTCATTTGCAATCGACCTGGTAGTGGAGAAACGGTCCCTTAAGGCCAATAATCTTAGGCGGCGATCTTCACGGTCTGTTGTTCTACGGCGGCGTCCAGTGCCCCTTGCTCTTTGCGTACGGCCTTCTCGAAGCCATGCCTGACAACACCTAACCACAGTGTCTACACTTCTTTGCACTCTAACTGCAATTGCCCGAAAAGAAAGTCCAGCTTCCCGAAGTCCCACTATACGGCCCCTATCAAACTCACTAAGTTGACGAATCGTACAGGTCTCCGTACTCTAGGCATCGTAACCGATCGTAAAGGATGTCAAGAACCAAAATCCGCCAGCGTTGATTCTTTACTGCGGCTGAAATATTCATTTTCAGAGCGTTAGTGAATTAAAAAAAAGCAGTATAAAAACCGGAATGTCCAACTGATAAGGCTGAAAATTTTTTCGCTTGTTATTTACAGTAAGATAAATACATTCACCAACTTTTATTAAAATAAAACCATTTAAACTGGGTGTTCGGATTTATATGTCACTCAGTCTACATATTATTATACAGAAAACACCATAAAAGTAGAGTCTTAATATGTTCTTCAAAGTTATCAAATGGCAAAGATTTAATTTCAGATTCATGCAGCACTTGAATAATTTCATCATCCAGAGAGATACTTGAATATCTTTTAATACAATTCCTTAATTTTTTGTCAAAAGATATGATAACTTTTGAGTATGTAGTATTTAAACGGAGGTTATGTGTAATTATCAATATCATTTAAATCCCCATTTATTTGAGAATCTGCTACTGTACTTTTGTTAGTATTGAAATCGTATAATTGAGAATCACTGGCAAAAATTGTATATTGCAATATTTTACCGCCTTTTGCAGATCAGCTATATAAAGAATAAAAAAGAGTGGTCCAAGCATTGTTCCTTGAGGCACTTCCGAGGATATTAATGTTTCTGGTGATGAGTTGATATCGATAATAACTTTTTGGGATCTGTTTCTTGCGAAGTTATAGATCATACCAATTGAAGAACCAGAAAAATCGTAACATTACAGATGATAAAATTTGATGATTTATCGCTTTGGTAGAATCTAAGATGACGACAAATTTTGATCCCAATCCTTTACGATGTTAAGGTCCAATTGCACCAACATTAATATTTCACTGTACCTTGGACCAATAGGAAAAGACCTTATTGAAATGCAATTTGACAGAAGCTCTCTGAATATCAGTGATTTCTTTGAAATGTTGTAAAAAACGGTGGCCTTATAAATAAGGGTACATTATAGATGTAATGATATGTCTTTCATAGAATTTCAAATTTTGCATAGACAATCTGAAATTTGCAATATGAATTTATATTCTAAATTCTATGCATATCCGTTCATATTCGTCGATATTTCATTTGAACCTTTTATTTGTCATAAGATTTTAGCAAAATGATAGTAAAGGCAACCCCGCAACCTGCAGTCCAGTTGACAAGAACGACAAGCTGTCAAAATTAGGGATATTTAGATCCACGAAAAGTATCGTTATGTATCGATTCTTATCGTTTCAGGAAGTATCGAAAATATTGGAATAAAAGTATCGATATCCACCAGAAGGAAACAAAGAATAAAAGTAATCTGATGTTAGTCACTCTTTCTGACACAGTCCGGATCGAAAGATGACGAGACTCGTGAAATGTATCGATACACCCAAGTGTCGTATATAAAACTATCGATCCAAAATATCGAGTATGGCAAGCAAAAGTATCGATACTTCTAAATATAGGATCGTACCGAACATCCCTACTGTCAAGATGTATAAGCCGAGGTACCGACGCAGCTATTTTGGGGCGTCATGGAAATAATTTTAAATTTTCATTTGCATTTTTTCAAGTGTTGTGCAACGATTTTGGGAAAAAATCCACGAATCGTCTTATAAAGCATAGTAGAGTATATTTCAACAGTTGGCGGAGCGTACTCCACTGGGACCAGAGGGTGAACCGGGATATTAATGCACAATCTGGCAACCGTGTCGCACCCTCACAAAATGGCCGCTGACAACCACACAAGTCACCGTGTTGTCATTGAATAGCATGGAATTAAACCTTCTTCATGGTTCGTGACTGGGACCAAGAGTTGACGGATCCCACATATGTGTCACTCGTTGGGGAGTTTTGAAATGTAATAATCAGTCCTTATTCAAATAATGTCTAATTATATAACCTACAGTATATTCAGATAAGAGATAGACCGGACATAAACAAGACCACGTGATCATCGAACGCTGTAACATTCGGCAGGGACGTATTAAGAGTCACGCAGTACATATTTTAGAGAGTAGATGCTGCTTTGCGTAACTTTGTAGTAAATTAGCACAATTCTATGTGTATACGATTGGTGATGGATATAGGATCATGTGGGGGTGGGGTAAGAAATATATAATGATGTAAATATACATAAGGGTTTCAAAATTTTCGCTTCGATTTCCAGCTTCGGATGCCGCCTGATGTTTGGTGAAATACAGTCGAATATAATCTCAAAATGGCGTTTAAATTAGCCTAAATTAAAAATAATCGTATATCTCTTAAAATTGCTTTTAGAATATTGATTAGTATATTTTTTGATTTCTAGGTAAATATATAACCAAATTAAAACGTTCAAAACGTAAAAAAATGTGCATGGTTGAACATTGTCAGAAAGTAGATTGTTGAATAGGTTTTGCCAAAATGGGTTCAAAAATGTCAATAATTAATTAAAAAATACAGTAGCTTTATAATTACTTATAACTTACCGAATTTGATGAACGACATCTTTTATTGGAAAGATGAGCTTGATGAGCTTTCATCATCGCTACTGCCTGAAGCACCAATGTCAATAATGAATGACTCGACTTGTTCCTCTAGAATATTGTTCAGTTCCCACATTCTCTTTTCAACTTTGTCTTTCACGTGCTTAATACAGTTTTCCCATTTTTGCGCTGTTATTAATTCTAGTGCTTCTTTGAAAAGTCCTTTGAGGTCACAAAATTTAAAAGTTGTATTGTGCTTAGCTATATAATTTTTAACCTCTGCCCATATGAGCTCAATGGGATTGAGCTCGCAATGGTATGGAGGTAAACGGAGCACAGTTTTATTTTGACTTGCTGCCATTTCGTCAATGGCGTATTTTTGATATTCCGCCTTGTGATCCTTGACAATTCTTAATAATTGTACTTTCAGCATTGCTTCTTCAAAGTTGATATTTTTCGAGCGGAGCCAATTTTGAACATCAACTTTCCTTGAAGCCGTTGTTGGGACCTTCTCCATTCTTCGAGAATGATAAGGCGCATTATCCAACACAATTACTGCGTTTTCCTCTAAGTTCGGTAAAATTTTTGAAAACCACTGTTCAAACGATTCGCCATTCATTTACTCGTGGTAATCTCCAGTTATCTTAGACTCAAAGCACCACAGACCGTCAACAACAAATCCATCCTCACTGCCAATATGGCAGATAATGAGCCTTTTCCCTTTACCTGGAAATCGAAGTACTAACTGGTGTAGGTTTATTTCAATAAGCGAACCTTTTTCAAATGTTTTCATCACATTCAGCGAAAAAACATTGAGACATGAGTATCAGATTGCTATAATTGGGATTATTTAGTCATATTGAAAGAAAGAATATTGAACGTCGTATGATTACTCAGCGCTTCACAATTTAATTTAAAGTTATAAACCTTTAAAAAATGAATGATCAGGAACCTGAAATACGCGCAAATATTAATATTAACAAATTACAACTTTATAAAGCTTAAAGTATGAATTAAAATGATTAGAAATATTAGGAACGGTACACAATATAAAACTTAGTAACTTTTTTTAAGTTTATAATATTCGACATATTTTAAGATTATATTAAAAAATTATTGAAATATCGAAAACACATAAAAACATGGCTTAAAAAAGTTCTTACAAATGAAAATGACAATAAAACATCCACGCATTTTATCGAAAGTTATAAAAGTTTTGTTACTTGTAATATGTTTTATTTGCCCCCTGGAATTAATGTTTAGAACCTTGTTCCCAAGGTTTGAAAAACATCCGATTGTTGTCTATTACTCGTATTTACCTGCTGGATTTTTTAATCCGGTGGACAGTCCATCTAGAAAGGCCCTCCTGGATGAAGTTACAGAATTATCAACCCATACTTTACTTGTAGTGTGTCCTGCGTTTACCCACGTTTCATCAAGGTAATAAATCTTCCTGTTTTGATTTCTATATTTCCCAATTTTTGTTAAATAATCCCTTCTCCATAGCACAATTTCTTCTCTATCCAGTAGTAAACTATTACGACCCCGTTTTTTCCATTTGAAATTTAAATGCTTCAGTAACGCATGGAAAGTTGATCGTTTGAAATTTGGCAACGTTGTATCTCCATTTACCTCCTGCAGTACTTTATCTATAGTAGGTATTTCATTCCTAAAGAAGAATTCATGCACTTTCCTCCTAATCGCATGCTTATCAGCTTCATCCAATGATTTAACAATACTTTTGCGATGTTTACTGGTCATTGGCGGTGTGATTTTTTTTGTATTGTCTTAACACATTAAACACTGATGCGCGACACACCCCAACTTTGTGAGAAACCTTCACAACAATTTCTTTGATGGTTGATGCCTCGTTCTCCTCGCGCTCGATCTTATATATATTCAAAATGACCTCTTTCATTTCTGCACTCAGGTGTCTTTTTTTAGAGCGTTTCCTAGGTGGACTACAGGAGTTTACAACTTCATCGGCAGTATCTGTACTACTGGGCATTTTGCGCAAGCAGTTGATAACAATAACAATCAATAACAAGGTATAACAATAACAACGACAAACTCAACAACTTAATAAGATAACAAACGAAAACGTCCAAAGAAATATCAAATTGCAATGATGCACACGACATACGTAACACGTCTGAACCTGAATGTGACTCTGCCTTGATACGACTGCTCTGCCGCTCGGCATATGTAGGCATTTAATTGCCAATTGACCATTGAGGGCTCCTGTTTTACGTCGAGACGGCGGCCTTAGCGTGAAAATCACCCGAACCTTTTGTTTACATCCGGTCTATCTCTTATCTGAATATACTGTAGAATGTGTACTCGTGAAAAAAGAAAAATATTGCAAATTTCTAGTTTTTTGCATGTTTTAGGTTTACTGGTTGCATTACGACATATATTTGGGTATTTCTTAGTCGCTGTAAATATAGTGTGGATGTTTGTTCAGTTCCTGAACAACGAAAAATATTTAACTTTACGGATGTATGGATATCAAAAAACCTGAATGGTTTTGTGGGAATATCAATCTAAAGTGCCATAATGGTTCTGATGAACGGCAAGAAAATGAATGAATGTTTGGAAACGAGCAATATCTATGAAATTAATTTTTGGTAGAGTCTGTCATCAAGTGGGTGTTTAATGGCTATCTGCAAGAGGTTTATAGGAAAAAAACACGGGAGGTGATGTTAAATCAGTAAAATCGCATATCAATTGAGGAAAATAATATAAACATGAATAAAAAATCAACAATAGTAGTTAAAGCATGAATTTTATTCAAAATCAAACATTTCTTTAAATGTTGACTGAATTATATGTAATTTCTTAATATTCAATAAGTTGGTGATGTTTCAAGGACAAGCTCATCTCATACTTTGACAATATTGGTTGCTGAAATTTGTTGATTGGATGTTGAAGCTCATTCGCTGTATTTGACGGACTGTTACCCTGTAGGTGGAGGATAACGGACTGTTAATTTGACAACCTTGGTGAAATCCACCCTAAGTCTAATAATGTCTCTGCAATATTGTACCCTTCACTGAAACCGCATCGGGCTTTTGCGCTGATATCGCAACATTAAAGCTCCTGTGTTTCAGTTCTATTAGGTGTAAACTGGCTCGCTTTTTTTATGTTCTGTTCTTAAATCGTTGGTATATTCCCTGTAACCTGTTGGGAATTATAAATAAATAAATAAAGTCTATGATGCTGTTTTATTTCGAATTGATGACTGTTTTTGCAATTACAGTGCTTCCTCGCGTACAGTAAAAACACCGAGAAATTAACTTATCAACTCTAGGCGTGTCTCTATACCCGCACGCCACAAATGCTGACGTCTGGATTGCTCGGAAGACATGAGTAGGTGATATCCATTTACATATGGTGATTCAGAGCCGAGGTATTACATTTCTGTACCAGTAATGATTGTTGTTGCGACTGATCCATATTTCATGTCGGTATGCGATACGTGTGTACGTGTCATGAATACAGTTTTTAGGCAGTTAGCGAACCAAAACAATAGAGCTCGATTACCTTTCGGTTTTGTTTCTGCGTCACTCGGTTAGCATGATCATTATGTAGGAGTGCCAGATCGCTGAAACGGTTAAGATTTTACCTCCGTATTTTTACTCTTAGTGTTAAATGAAAGGTTTACTAATCTTTTTATTACGAAATCCTTCTTTTTATATTATAGGTATATTTTATTAGCACTACAGTATATTCAGATAACAGATAGACCGGATGTAAACAAAAGGTTCGAGTGATTTTCACGCTAACGCCGCCGTCTCGACGTAAAACAGGAGCCCTCATTGGTCAATTTGCAATTAAATGCCTATGCCGAGCGGCAGAGCAGTCGTATGAAGGCAGAGTCACATTCAGGTTCAGACGTGTTACGTATATCGTGTGCATCATTGCAATTTGATATTTCTTTGGACGTTTTCGTTTGTTATCTTATTAAGTTGTTGAGTTTGTCGTTGTTATTGTTATACCTTGTTATTGATTGTTCTTGTTATCAACTGCTTGCGCAAAATGCCCAGTAGTACAGATACTGCCGATGAAGTTGTAAACTCCTGTAGTCCACCTAGGAAACGCTCTAAAAAAGACACCTGAGTGCAGAAATGAAAGAGGTCATTTTGAATATATATAAGATCAAGCGCGAGGAGAACGAGGCATCAACCATCAAAGAAATTGTTGTGAAGGTTTCTCACAAAGTTGGGGTGTGTCGCGCATCAGTGTTTAATGTGTTAAGACAATACAAAAAAAATCACACCTTTTCTGAGCCAATGACCAGTAAACATCGCAAAAGTATTGTTAAATCATTGGATGAAGCTGATAAGCATGCGATTAGGAGGAAAGTGCATGAATTCTTCTTTAGGAATGAAATACCTACTACAGATAAAGTACTGCAGGAGGTAAATGGAGATACAACGTTGCCAAATTTCAAACGATCAACTTTCCATGCGTTACTGAAGCATTTAAATTTCAAATGGAAAAAACGGGGTCGTAATAGTTTATACTGGATAGAGAAGAAATTGTGCTATGGGATTGAGCTCATATGGGCAGAGGTTAAAAATTATATAGCTAAGCACAATAGAACTTTTAAATTTTGTGACCTCAAAGGACTTTTCAAAGAAGCACTAGAATTAATAACAGCGCAAAAATGGGAAAACTGTATTAAGCACGTGAAAGACAAAGTTGAAAAGAGAATGTGGGAACTGGACAATATTTTAGAGGAACAAGTCGAGCCATTCATTACTGACATTGGTGCTTCAGGCAGTAGCGATGATGAAAGCTCATCAAGCTCATCTTTCCAATAAAAGATGTCGTTCATCAAATTCGGTAAGTTATAAGTAATTATAAAGCTACTGTATTTTTTAATTAATTATTGACATTTTTGAACCCATTTTGGCAAAACCTATTCAAGAATCTACTTTTGACAATGTTCAACCATGCACATTTTTTTACGTTTTGAACGTTTTAATTTGGTTACATATTTACCTAGAAATCAAAAAATATACTAATCAATATTCTAAAAGCAATTTTAAGAGATATACGATTATTTTCAATTTAGGCTAATTTAAACGCCATTTGGAGATTATATTCAACTGTATTTCACCAAACATCAGGCAGTATCCGAAGCTGGAAATCGAAGCGAAAATTTGAAACCCTTATGTATATTTACATCATTATATATTTCTTACCCCACCCCCACATGATTCTATATCCATCACCAATCGTATACACATCGAATTGTGCTAATTTACTACAAAGTTACGCAAAGCAGCATCTACTATCTAAAATATGTACTGCGTGACTCTTAATACGTCCCTGCCGAATGTTACAGCGTTCGATGATCACGTGGTCTTGTTTATGTCCGGTCTATCTCTTATCTGAATAAACTGTAGTTAATATAAAATAACCCTTCAAAAGCCAAAGAGTATGTTACCACCAGTATTACACAGCCGTTCACCATCAGGTAGTATGAAAGGCAACACGCACTTGATGAGTATGCCTAATGAAGAAATTTGACTTATAACTTGACTCCCTATCCTTCGACATGTTAAGCTACACAAATCGAATCGTCAAATAACAACAAGCCATTTACACTCCCTATAATCCCTTGTAATATACTAAGTGACATATAAATCCGAACACCCAGTTTAAATGGTTTTATTTTAATAACAGTTGGTGAATGTATTCATCTTACTGTAAATAACAAGTGAAAAAATTTTCAGCCTTATCAGTTGGACATTCCGGTTTTTTATACTGCTTTTTTTAATTCACTAACGCTCTAAAAATGAATATTTCAGCCGCAGTAAAGAATCAACGTTGGCGGATTTTGGTTCTAGACATCCTTTACGATTGGTTACGATGCCTAGAGTACGGAGACCTGTACGATTTCGTCAACTTAGTGAGTTTGATAGGGGCCGTATAGTGGGACTTCGGGAAGCTGGACTTTCTTTTCGGGCGATTGCAGTTAGAGTGCAAAGAAGTGTAGACACTGTGGTTAAGTGTTGTCAGTGTTGCAGAACACGGAAGACCTATTGGCATGTGAAGTGTTTACCGATGAATGAGAAGTTTTGGCTTGTTTTCATACCGGCCACACTGGGTCCTCCCTTTAACTCGAGAACACCGACGTAATCGCCTTGAGTGGTGCAGACAACGGTCACTCTGGGATCAGGAATGGAACAGTAATGTCTTTAGTGACGAGTCTCGATTTTGTTTAGGCATGCACGATGGTCGTGCCAGGGTTAGAAGGCGACGTGGTGAAAGGAGGAATCCACAGTTTTTTGTTGAAAGACATGTTCATCACACTGTTGGAGCTATGGTTTGGGGTGCTATAGCTTATGGTTCCAGGTCACCTTTAATCTTCATCAGAGGTAACATGAACGCGCAGCGTTATATCCACGAAGTTCTAGAACCCCATCTTTTACCCTATTTGACACCCTGGCAGATCCAACTTTCCAACAAGATAATGCCCGACCACATGTTGCAAGAGTCACAATAGACTTCTTTCAACATAATGATGTCACATTGTTACCATGGCCACCAAGATCTCCCGACTTATCCCCAATTGAGCAGGTGTGGGATATGATGGGTAGGAGATTGCTCAATTTGCAACGTCCTCCTCAGACCCTCAGACCCATTGACCACCTGATCAGAAGCATGCCTAGGCGCGTTGGAGAATGTGTAGCACATCAGGGTGCATCCACACATTATTAAAGGTCAAAGGGCTTTAAAGCAGTGCAATCATTTTGAATTTTTATCATTTACTTATTATGCTTCATTAAGTACTTATACAAATTATTAAAATAAAACCATTTAAACTGGGTGTTCGGATTTATATGTCACTTAGTATACTTGTATATGTAAAGTTATCCTAATATGTTCTTTTCTAAAAACTAGCGAGCACTTATTTCAATTAGCAAGAATGAAGGATATTATTATTTCTGAACTACTTTTAATGTTGTATATTACACCGAGATAAAAATTAATTATGATAGCATTCTAGATTCAAACGAGTGAGTAGCTGAGACGTTACATTATCTGTGTTCGACACAAGGTCCGGCGTTGCAAGTTGGACATTCGAGTGTGACTATAATACCTGCTGTTCCCTTCAGTTTAGCTATTTTGTTGGCTATTACTTAATTGTTGATGAAAAGCCTAAGGCCCGTATCGTCAGTCGTCCCTACAATTGTAGGGTGCGTTTATGGCCTCCTTGATTGTCATAGTTTTCTACTTCTCCGTGTCAGCGCTCTATTTTGAGGTTATGTCACAAACATCTATTTGCATCAAATTGTGCTTGCTTTTGAGTTTTATCATGTATTATCAGCCTGAAATTTCCTACAATTTAAAAGGAAAACATATCTTAACAATAGGAGAGCGCTGACGCTGACACGGGACGAGTGTAATCTAGAAATCTTTTAAGGAGAGAAAATAGTATGACAATCAAGGCCATAAACGCGCCCTACAATTGTAGGGACGACTGACGATACGGGCCTTAGTCTCCGTATCGTGATAAACGTCAAAAAACCATCAAAAGGCAGGTAAACTGACTACGAATTGGTGGCCATCCCGAAAGATCAATAGGCTGTAAGGGTTTGAACCAGGAGTTCCCAACCAGGGAGGCGCGCCTCCCAAGGGGGGCATAGAGAGATGTAAAGGCGGAAAACGTTTGCATTTTAGAAAGAAAAAACAAAAAATACAAATAACAATACAATGAAATGTTTAACTTACACGCATAAAATTAGAAATTACATATCATATTCACTCATTCTGTCAACCGCTGTTTCAGAACACGGCGTCGTCAATCGCAGTTTATACAAGTTTCGACAAGTCACAACATGAAATCCGCGCGCACTCCCGCCGCGCTCCGCTTAAAATTCATCACTTAGAAAACAATTGTGTACCTACCAGATGCGGATGAGTATCTGTGACATTCATTCCCACAAACTTGCGAAAAATTTGACGTGTCGATGTACATGTTTTGTTGAGAAATCTGTTTGAGTGTATCAAATTATTGTGCCTTACTGTTAAAAGGTAAGTTAGTGTATTTACAAACTTCAGTTACCGTTTTTATTTACTAAATTGCTGATTGAGTGGAGACGCGTTCATAGATCGGCCATTGGGACCTTTTTACCACATCACAATCAAACCAACGTGGCGAAATAATTTCGAAACGAGTACGTAGCTAATATTGATTCCAAATGTATTTAAAATTACTTTTATAACGTCAACCTGCCTACAAAAATATAAATCTCCCGGTGGCCAATATACGAGGGATGTCTTTTACGAGATTGAGGCGTCCTTGAAGATCTCAAAGACCTAAATTCAAAAAATTTACATGAAGAATTAGGATTAAGAAAATTAGTTGCTCGTTGGATACCATGTTTTATTATTTTCCCGTCTTCATAAGGTTTCTTCTTTTGTGCAGAACGTCATGCGAGTAATTTTTCAAAATTCGAATGTACGGTTTCATAGTGCCTTTTTTAGCAAAGGAAACAGATCTATTACATAACAAACATACATTTTTACCTTTAACTTCTGTAAAGAAATATTGTTCTTCCCATTCCGAATGGAAATGGTATGTCTTCATCTTCTTACTACTTCTCATAATGTTTTTAATTGCAGGCCAACTGTAACCCCACCGCTGGACTTTGAGCCGTTCAGTTTTAAACTGAGCGCACTGTCACCGCGCCTTGAGTAGTTATGCCGATCAAAGGAATCGTTCTCGAACAGATCGTTCAGCGCAGTGTTGCCGCTGCTTGTGTTTATTATGAGAATTTACAACATTTATGGAAGCTTCTATGATTTTTACACCTTTTGAAATGTGTTGTGAGCCACCAGAATTGCCTCTGCGTGCTACCGGTCGCTCGCGATCTACGGGTTGGCGATCACTGCGGTAGACCTTCTTAACGCTATGAGAGTCGCCCGTCAGTGTATAGTATATGGCGATCCCAGAAATGTTACCGCTGATTTCTGAATCACCCTGTATTGGGAGATCGCGCACCACACATCCGAGCACTTGGGGGGTGGTCCATGTGGACAATTAAAATCCGAGAGGAAAGAGCGATATGTGTGCCATCACCGTCGACACTTTCGGTGTTGGTGTTTTCCAGAGACAGATAAAAATTTATTTCGAGTTAATTGCATCAGATCGATTTGTTAAGAGCCTTTTAGTAATAAAGCCAGATAAATGACGCTAATGCATCGGATAAATTATGTGTCACGTCGTTCTGATATACCGCGCAAGGTTCGGGTCGGAGCTAGGTCGCTGCATGGGCGGCGCAGACAGGATGGTGCGATGAAGAACTCATTCAAGAAGGAAACTTCACAAGAAAATATGCTATACACGCCTCAACTTTTGAGATACAGGGTGGTAAAGTTTTCAAAAATAGATAATTAGTCATTAAGATCCGTAATACCACTTTAAAAAAATTAATTAAATTCCACATGCACGTATTATGTATCGTGACTCATTTCTTAAGGTAACACTTTTTTTAATTTAAACCATTGGCGTTGGTACGAAATTTTACCTGCCTATTTTGGCAGACATTGATGGTACGCCAAAAATTATTCTCTAAATCGCCAATCATTTCAGATTTGATCCCTTGATTTTTTCATTCCGAGGCGCGGTTTTTGCCGTTTCTCTGCACGATCATAAGAGCAGATATTGTTAGTGTAACAATGTTACCAGAGAACTAGAGTTTATTTTTAGGTGAAAACCGCGCTCGTACTGAAAAATTCAAGAGATCAAATCTGCTCATAAATGAATACGTTTGTTTTTTTTGATTTTAAAAAAGTCACTGACTTGCTAAGACATTTAGGACATACGTTTTTCTCTTAAAATGGACCCTTTAATATTGACATTCACTTAGTGAACACCTTGTATTACAACAAAAAAAACCTAAAAAATCGTAATTTAATTGAACATAACCTGTCTTCAGAAAGGACAACATATACCAAGTGACATATAAATCCGAACACCCAGTTTAAATGGATTTATTTTAATAAAAGATGTTGAATGTATTTATCTTACTGTAAATAACAAGTGAAAAAATGTTCAGCCTTATCAGTTGGACATTCCGGTTTTTACACTGCTTTTTTTAATTCACTAACGCTCTAAAAATGAATATTTCAGCCGCAGTAAAGAATCAACGTTGGCGGATTTTGGTTCTTGACATCCTTTACGATCGGTTACGATGCCTAGAGTACGGAGACCTGTACGATTTCGTCAACTTAGTGAGTTTGATAGGGGCCGTATAGTGGGACTTCGGGAAGCTGGACTTTCTTTTCGGGCAATTGCAGTTAGATTGCAAAGAAGTGTAGACACTGTGGTTAGGTTGTTGTCAGGCATGGCTGCGAGAAGGCCGTACGCAAAGAGCAAGGGGCACTGGACGCCGCCGTAGAACAGCAGACCGTGAAGATCGCCGCCTAAGATTATTGGCCTTAAGGGACCGTTTCTCCACTACCAGGTCCATTGCAAATGAATGGTTTGCAGAACACGGAAGACCTATTGGCGAAGTGTTTACCGACGAATGAGAAGTTTTGGCTTGTTTTCATACCGGCCACACTGGGTCCTCCCTTTAACTCGAGAACACCGACGTAATCGCCTTGAGTGGTGCAGACAACGGTCACTCTGGGATCAGGAATGGAACAGTATTGTCTTTAGTGACGAGTCTCGATTTTGTTTAGGCATGCACGATGGTCGTGTCAGGGTTAGAAGGCGACGTGGTGAAAGGAGGAATCCACAGTTTTTTGTTGAAAGACATGTTCATCACACTGTTGGAGTTATGGTTTGGGGTGCTATAGCTTATGGTTTCCAGGTCACCTTTAATCTTCATCAGAGGTAACATGAACGCGCAGCGTTATATCCACGAAGTTCTAGAACCCCATCTTTTACCCTATCTTGACACCCTGGCAGATCCAACTTTTCAACAAATAATGCCCGACCACATGTTGCAAGAGTCACAATAGACTTCTTTCAACATAATGATGTCACATTATTACCATGGCCACCTAGATCTCCCGACTTATCCCCAATTGAGCACGTGTGGGATATGATGGTAGGAGATTGCTCAATTTGCAACGTCCTCTTCAGACTCTAGAAGCACTTCGAGAGGAGTTGGTGGTTACCTGGAATGAGATACCACAGGAGGGCATTGACCACCTGATCAGAAGCATGCCTAGGCGCGTTGAAGAATGCGTAGCACATCAGGGTGCATCCACACATTATCAAAGGTCAAAGGGCTTTAAAGCAGTGCAATCATTTTGAAATGTTTATCATTTACTTATTATGCTTCACTAAGTACTTATACAAAATTTTATTAAAATAAAACCATTTAAACTGGGTGTTCGGATTTATATGTCACTTAGTATATTAATAACCCGTCGGTTACCTGTAGCAAAGAAGAAAGTACTAACATTTAAAATTGAATATTCTGCAGTTCTACAAATTTATTGGGAGCAGTTATTAATTCAGCAGCTGTGGTGCAGCGCTAGATGGCGCAGTAGAACAGCGTCGGTTTTCAGCATGTGCCTTATAAAATGTCTGCTTTAAATTTGTCTCCGTTTTTGCATGTTGTCGGCTTCTTTTTGCAGAAACCTCTTGTTCATTCAATCAGGTAAGTCTATAAAGCATATGCAGATAGTTATTTGCTGTTGCCAGGTTTTAAATGTTTCTAATTCTGTAAATTGTATATTTAAGGTTAGATTTGCGTAATAAGACCACGTTAAATGGTTCCCAGAAGAATAAAGACGAAAACTGGAACTGTTTCATATGCGATAATGATGAAATACGTGACAAGCGTCTATGTGTAACATGCTTAAGATATGTCCATGAGGAATGTGGAGGCTTGTGTAGAGGCGATAAAGTATCATTTGTTTGTCATCCATGCGAAGGCAAAAACAAGTTGATTTTTTTACTTGAAATCTATCTGGTTTTAAGAATTATATATTGTTGTAAATTAGAAATATAACTTCGTTTATTCAACAGTCTTGATTTATATTTCGAGCGTGGCTTTATTAAAAACCAGATCATGGCCTGATTTGGATCCCTGGGTTACCCCCAATTCCCTAATCTAGCCAAGTCAGATAATTTAGCGCACCGTTCATCCAAAAATCCAAATTGGCGCCTACCGTTTCTCAGAAAATTGCATGTTTCCACTGACCTCTTTCCCAACCACCTTTTTTCAGCGCGATTTTCCCAAAATTATCGAATTAACGCCATAATTCACCCATCGGACACATCGTAGCCCTTCAGCAGTAAATAACGATTTCGGCTTGAACGTGTAGGCAGTCGGCAGTGCGGATTTAGGTTAATTATACGTTTCGTGTAGACCGCTTAATAATTCATAAAGTTGCGCCTGTTTCTTCGTCGCCTCTGCTGACATTATCATCCGACCATTATCGCCTACATGCATCGACTGTGTAAACTCTGCTCAGACAACGACATCACGACCCGGCCGACGGTTGCTTTACACAGATTTTTATTATTTATTACTGGTTATTTTCAACTATTCATTTTTATTTCTTTTTGGGGATCGAATGTACTTCTTTTCGAGATGTAGCATATGAACTGTGGTTCCAGAATCGGGCCTTGATAAATTAAGTATTAAAACATTGATGATCATATTTAAAAATCTATCAACTATCCTTTCAATGTCTTAAGCACAAAAGAGGAAAGGGTAATCGGTCGAAAATATACGAGGGATGTCTTTTAAGTTTTGCATATGGAAATAAAACAACACGGTAGTTTTAGAGTTTTAGAGTTGAAAAATGACGTCGATAACTGTGCTTATTTTTCCTAGCTGGATGAGTCCAGAGATGTCGTTGACACCATTCAGATGGCCGTGTTCGTCAGGATGGTTTTTAGTGATTTACGATTAAACATCTTTTGAAGTTTATTCCACTAAAAGGACTAATTAATGGGCAGGACTTGTTATCTTCTTTCAAAAATATTATTTCTTCAGAGAAAATTCCAATATCGAAAATGGTAGGCTTGACAATCGATGGCGCTCCAGCTATGGTGGGTCCTAATAGGGGTCTCGAGGGGTTATGTCGTAAAGATGAAAGTTTTCCGCGATGTCTTTGTTACCACTGCGTTATATATCAGCAAGCATTATGTGGACATTTTCTAATACTAAGCATCGTTATGAAATTGGTAGTAAAAATTGTGAACAAGATTAGAGCTCAAGCGTCACAAAGAAGATTACTCAAAACCTTGGCCGATGAAATTGACTACGTACGATGGTTAATGAAACGTTTTAAGATCATATCTGCCATAGTTCAATTTTTCAAACAACGTGATGAACCGATTCCGCAACTGGAAATTTCGATCTGGCTTAGAGATTTTGGTTTTCTTGTGGATATTGCAGAAAAATTAAATGAACTTAATTTGCAGCTTCAGGGGAGAGACAAAGCAGAAACTAGCAGAAATGATTTCTGGTGTAAAGCGTTTATCAAAAAGCTTGAGCTTTGGGAAGAAAACTTAATCGATGGCGATCCCAGGCATTTTCCTGTTCTTTCAGAATAGATACCTCAGAGTCCATTGGACCATATGACAGTAAATATCATGTATAAATAGTCCCTAACTTGAAGGAGAACTTCAAAAATCGTTTCAAGGATTTCAACGAAATTGCTGTAGAAGGAAAGTATAAAGTATTTTTCTAGGTAAGCAGTTTAGAAAAACTTTACAACAGGGTTGTCCAATAGGGATGCAGGAAAGTAAACGTCAATTTGACATAGACGCCATCTTTGTTTTCTGTCACCGACATGTCATTTTGTTAGTTGAATATTTACCATTGATCGCAATCGAGTCGTATTCGATTGAAGACCGCATTAAAGTTATTCAAGAGCACTACAAAAATGGTGCAAAAATAAAAAACACGTTTCGCGCGCTTCGTGAACATTTCGGTCGCAACAACCGCCCAAACGAAACAACCATCGGTCGTCTGGTGCGTAAATTCGAGGCAACGGGTTCTGTGGCAAATCTGCCAGGCTCTGGCCGGCCAAGGAGCGTTCGCACACCGGAAAATGTTGCTGTTGTGAAGGAGAGTGTGAGAGACGATCCGAAACAATCAACAACGCGTCGATCCCAAAATTGGGCATTTCGAGAACCAGTTTGCTCCGCATTCTCCACAAGGATTTGAATGTACACGCCTACAAGATCCAATTGACGCAAGAGCTGCGTCGGGCCGACCAACGTTCTCAGATTGGCTCCTTGAACACCGCCAAATTGATGCCAATTTTTCATCAAAAATCATGTTCAGCGATGAAGCGCATTTCACTTTGAATGGGACGGTAAACAAGCAAAACTGTCGCATCTGGGCGAACGAAAATCCCCGTGAGTATCAAGAGCAGCAGATGCATCCTCAAAAAGTGACTGTGTGGTGTGCATTGTGCTCAAAAGGCATCATCGGACCTTACTTTTTCGAAAATGCGGCCGGAGACGCCGTTACCGTCAATTCTGAGCGATATCACGTGATGATAGAGGACTATTTTTTGCCGCAACTTGAAGGAATGGATATGGACGATGTTTATTTCCAACAAGACGGTGCAACATGCCACACAACCAAGGTCAATATCCATCGATTGCAGTCCTTCTTCGGTGATCGCGTGATTTCGCAGAGTGCCATGGCCACCAAGATCGTGCGATTTGACTCCCTTGGACTTGTTTTTATGGGGATATTTGAAAAGCAAAGTCTACGTCAACAAACCAGCCACCCTCCAAGAACTCAAAAACAACATCATTGCCGAGATAAATGCCATAGAACCGACCATGTTGCAAAATGTCATTGAAAATTTCGACCATCGCGTGGACGTCTGTAAATCCAGTCGTGGTGAACATTTGAGCGATATTATTTTTCATACATAAATGGTATAAATGAACCTTCAAAATAAAGTACCCAACTTGATTTGAATATCAATCTTTCTTGTTTTAATATGCGTTTACTTTCCTGCGTCCGTTTTGGACAGCCCCATATTTTTTCTAAAATTTTAGATAAAATTGGTAACAAACTGATATGTTATTATGTTTAGGTATACTAAAAATCCCGCCACCGTTTCACCTTGTATGTATTCCTTTCTCTCGGACTTCAATTGTCTACCAGAAACCTCCCTCTAAGTGCTCAGATCGGTGTGCACGCTTTTCGAATATATATGCGCCAATAAAAACGCAGCTCAACTGATTACTTTATGGAAATGGCTGGGCCTGATTGCTGCGACTATATTTTACATACCCTGACAACTGCTCCAGAAGTATCTGTTAGCGTTTTTATTGCTCGCACTGAGAGTGCATCCATAATTCACATAGATCTAAAAAGAGCGAGTCAATCAAGGAAACTATTATTAATGCTAGAGAGATTGAAACATCAACTGTTGCTTTTTTTCACACCGAGGCAGCCACGCAGGCACTAAGGTTTCTCGTTAGAGAGGAAATCACTGCAAGTCTTCTTTTCTCCAATTCACCGGTAGAGATCGCCTTGTCACTCTAAATGCCTGCATGTAGAGTGCTGTCATCAGCGAAGCTGTGGATTGGGTTGATCGTGCAGGGGAGTAGGTCGTTAATATTTAAGAAGAAGAACGTCGTAGCCAAGACCGATTCCTGGAGAACACCCGGGTTGACGTTGTGGGATCAAGATAACCCACAGTTACAATGGTTATCTTGTGGCCAGAGAGTAAGTCGGCCACACATCTGCAAAGCTTCTCTGGGAGGACATATGATGTAAGTTTGCATAAGAGGGCAGCGTGATATCAAGAGCAACGACATGAGCCTCGCCATGGACTGGATTAGTTTACTCCACAGTTGCATGACATAAGCTAGGAGGGTCCCATGTGGATCGCTGGTGCCGGAAATTACACTGCTGTCGCTAACCAAACAGTGACTAAGACTCACTCATCCACGTTTGAGTTCTCCATACCAACGGGAAAATGTCTACTGATGTGGCGCTTCGTTACCGAAAACAGACAGTAACTCAGCAAGGCATTCTTGTTGCGATAATTGTCTCTGAAAATTGTAATAAATTAGGGCGCGAAAATGTTCTCGGTTGAGTTCCATTTTTCTAATGACTTGGTGACATGTAAAAATTCACTGCAGTGAGTACATTGCAAGTATTGTTGTGAAACTTTGAATTTAAGTTACTAAAGAGTGGGGTTAACATTCAGTACTGACGTTCGATCCGCGCAGCCTCCTATGTTTCTATATGCAAAACTTAAAAGACATCCCTCGTATGTTGCAGGGGGTTTTAATCCTTGGAATCAGGGAGTAGAGCACCTAGAGTAGAATAACACAGAAAGTGGGTGTGTTTCTTCTTTCGGGGCACTCTATTCCTGAACACTGACGTCGCTCCCCGAGTCATTATCGAAAGAAAAAGTCTCGCCGTCGCCCAACAGTCTCATCTGTAAATATGAATTTAACTTTGTGGTGAAACGTTTAATAATATGAAAAATCTAGGAATGTATTTGCTGAATATTGGCGCCTCGACAACTTTCTTTGGTAAATGAATCCTAATGAAAATCTAAATTCGGAGAGACATGTCAGTAATTAGAACCGACGTTTGATAAAAATGACAATACGTTACTGCATGATATTTTCAGTCCCGTCAATAAATCGCAAAACAGGCTACGAATATCGACTACGAAGCCGGCTGAAGAGCGAAGGTCACCGTTGCGTAGCAACGGCGTGCAATATGCCGCGTTGCCAATATACAGGGTATCCGCAAAGTTGGGGTTTTCCTTTACACGACGTGTAGATCTTGAAAACATAAGCAATTTTTCTTAGTACCATATACACCAGTGTCTTAAGGGAACCGAGATAAAGGGCTCTGCAACATCAAAAATATCTGAATACCGTCCTGTAGCCGCGACTCGCGACATCCCCAACCCGACGACAAAACTGGGTCGGGGGTCGGGGTCAGTGTGTCAGGTCAGTATGCAACCTTCAACCGACGGTTACGGTCACGCGTGTAGAGGTAAACGAACTCGTATAATCGATTGCGTTTCAAAAAACAACAAGCACTAGAGAAGTGCAAGTATCAAAAACTAAAGTGTGGCAAACGCTGCGTGAAGAGGGGCTGTATCCGTTTCACGTCCAACGTGTACAAGCCCTTGAACCTGACGATTTTCCAGCAAGAGTGCGGTTTTGTGAGTGGTTGTTGCATCAACATGACAATAATCCGGACTTTTTGAAGTGCATATTGGTGACAGATGAATCTACGTTCACGCGTAATGGGGTGAATAACTTTCGCAACACTCATGTTTGGTCAGTAGAAAATCCGCACGCTGTCCGTCGGGCACATTTTCACAAACATTTTCGGTGAATGTTTGGGCTGGCATGGTGAACGGTATGCTCATTGGACCATTTATTCTCCCAAATCGATTGGACGGGATGCAATACCTAGACTTTTTACGCAACATTTTGCCTTCCTTGTTAGAAGATGTGCCATTAAGTGTAAGACAATCAATGTGGTTTCTGCACGATGGTCATATTTGTTACCTCTGTTCCTGGTCTACTGGTCTGCACCACCGCCGGCGTCTGCTCGGTAGCGCATCAGCTGATTTCATTTTCTGTTGGAGCGGTATGATTTCGGGCAGAGACGTACTTTAGCCCTTCTCGTCAACTGGAGAATGAATACTTTTTTCTTTATTTTTTTTTTACTTGGTCGCCCTCGTTTCACTACACATTACCTTTGTTATTTCAAGGGTAGTTGTTTCTGAAAAGGAAAACCCCAACTTTGCGGACACCCTGTATTGCACCAGACTTCTACAATAATTCACCATTACGCAATACCAATTATCACTGCTTGCGTGTACGCAGATGAACACCATTTCGGAGGAGGATGACAGTCCCCAATGAGCGCTAGTTGGATACTCCCGGAAATCGCTCATCTATGGTTATGTAGGTGGAAACCTTGTCTTGGAATGTACGAAAGCGGTGTTGTCAAGCAAACCAAATGATCAAATGTTGCAGAATTGGGGCGATCCTGACCTTTCATTTCGACGTAAAATGGAGCGGGGTTAGACCGATCCTAAACAGATTCGACACAATTCACAATTCAAAAATGTGTACGCTCAAAATAAAACCATTATTTGGGCGTAGAGCATAAACTACGTATACTTTATCTGAAGTCACTTGAAATAGCATAAAAACCGTTGGTCGGCGCGTCCTTTGTAATTTCATGACGTATCATAGGCGTGCGGTCATTTATTTAAAACGATAATAATAAATGTTTTTATATCACAATAAATGGATTTTACTATCTTCTTATTTTTTGATTTGGGATAAAAATACTTATATTGGGAGTTTAATTTATGTTGACTGAAAGTTAAGAAATGGAAAAATTACAGAATTCCAACGTTTGACATAGGCAAATATTTACATAGCAGGTAGGTATATAAAAAGGTATATAAGACTTACATTATAGGTATTTATATATCATCCTCGCCTTCGGAGCTGTCGCTAGAGTCATCTTGTAGAGGAATTACAACGGGATTTACATGAGGCAAAACACAATATTCATTTTCTTTTTCAATAATATGCCTAGAACACTGCTTTCATAGGTCTGTGGCAGCAATATGAGATACTGCATCTTTTATTGTGGCAATAGCGATTCACTTAATTGAGGGGTCTGATTGTTTTCTTACTTTTTTTTTAAAGCAGCCCAGACCAACTCAATTGGGTTAAAAATGCAGTAATAGGGAGGTAGACGTAATACTTCAGGGCCATTTTGCTGAAGCAGATTGTCAACAACATACTCAAATTTTTGTCTTTTAATAAGATCCAATAATATGGCTTTGGTTGATTTTTGTGGTATTTCCATTCCCTTATCCTTCATAAAATCAATAATGTCTTGTTTTTTTGTGCCTGTATTCGGAATTTTGTTTTTCTGTCGGGAATGGTATGGCGCATTGTCCATAATAATCACTGAATTTGGGGAAATGTTTGGTATTAACTGCTGCTCTATCCACTTTTCAAATAAGTCGGAGGTCATGTCCTCATGATAGTCGGCACATGATTCTTTGATATTTTTGGCAGATAACAGCAAGGCATTAGGTATAAATCCATTTTCACTGCCAGCATGGAGAATAATGATTCGTTTTCCACGGTTGCATGGTGCTTTTGAAATGCACTTGTTGCTGTCGTCAACCCAGCCGTACTGCACAACATCATGGGTATCATACCACGTTTCATCCAGGTAAATCAGATTTCTTTCTGCTCTCTATAGATTTTAACTTTGTGCAAAAATTCTTGGCGCAATTCAACGATTCGAGACGACTCCATAATCACCATTCTTTTATCTAATTTTTTGTATTGAAAAACCACACAGTTTTACAATACATTGCAGTGAGTCTAAGCATTTGTAATTATAAAAATCTTCAGGATAATCTTTTAATTTATCCCGTATCATTTCCAACGTGGGCACCAAATTTTCTTTATAAATCCGTATATTATACGACGAATATCTTCCTGAAAACCCTCGTCTATTCTTTTAATTTTTGCCCTATGCGCTTTCTGTGGAAGGAATAGTTGACTACATCTCCCCTTTTTATAATCCGATAAATGGTAGACCGACTGATTTTTGTCAGGATACAAATTCTGTTTAAAATTTGATTTTGCGAGGAATCTGGATTTTCGTTTTTCAGACAATCATACATATTTAGGATACTCTTTGGGTCTGTTCCTCTAAATCTATATGAAAGAATTCTGCCTGCACAGGTTCATCAACCATCTCCTCGTGGCTTGGAGCATTTTCCCAAGGTCTCCAAAGAGCCATATTTAGGACACACAAGAACAATCAACACAACAATTAAATCAACAAGTAAACTGAGTATTCAAAGGTCAAAAACACACAAACTAATAAAATCTATGAAAAAACACGGACAGACTAAAGAAAACACGTTTTATTCACCGCTACACGGCACTGGCTAAACTGTTTCAATTTTCAGTAGCCACCTGCACTTGTTCGGAGCTCTGAAATACACGCTTTCTCATTGGCTATGTCCAAGCATAGGCGTGCTTTACTCCACGTGGACCGGTGAAACTGCCTTTGATCTTATAGGGGGGATATTTGCTGCGAAATTTGGCGATTATTGCAGCAACAGAGCGTGTTAATATACTCGTAGATATATAAAACGCACCCGGTATTTCACAGTGTTTCAAGTGACTTCAGATAAAGTATACATTTTCAACATGCATCTTAATTCAAAGAACTGGTGTAATATATCGGCAACGCGACAGATTGCCGCGTCAGCGTGCTAGGCAACGCGGTAATGAGCTTCGCTACTTTTCTCTCAAGTCTTCAGACAATTTTGGTTTTCAGTGTATAGCATTTATAGCTTGTCTCCACCCTAGACCTACGTCGTATATGTTACACCTTAATGTCGGATATTAAATAACGGGACTAATATAAGCGCACGTCTATATCGCACTCTGGGCGGTTAACGATTGAAGTTTGCTAGCTAGCTCTAATGGAACACCGGCCGATCATCTCGTCGGCTATGTAATGATCGCAATATAAAAGGCTGTATGTGTAACAGTCTTGATGACCCAATGGCCGGCAATAAGCGGTATCCAGAACATGCACGGGCTGCTGAGCTGGAGCAAACGTGTATATTAATGAGGAATCGCCTTTCATGTTACAACTGTGCCTGTATATGGTAGCTCTCACAACGGTATAGATAATTCACGGGCGATCGGGCACGTATGGCGGTTTGATATTACTCGATATTCGTAATATTTGTACGAAACACGGTAGTGGAGTGAACACTGAACCCTAATTGACACCATAACTTGTTTCTGTCAAGCTTCATTTCAGACAACATTAGCCTTGTCCCACAAGCCATCGAACTAGTTCTGAACTGAACAGAGAATGCCGAGGTCGACATTACCGTTCCAACAGAAAACTGTACTGATCCCGTTAACGACAGTTCGCTGTAACCGATTAATTCTTACTGATTCTAACAGTTCGGGTTCTGAGAAAGAACTGAAAGTTCGAATTCGATAGCGCATGCGCGTTTAAAGAATTTTTGTCAATAAGAATGAACAACTAAATCAACAGACGTGTTTCTCGCGGCTACTATGCACTCATGGGCATGTCTCAACATGCAGTAACATGCAGCCTCATGCGTCCATTTGTTAAGTCATATAGTGTACCCCCGATAATCCGGCGCCTCCTGTAATCCGACATGTCTTTGAATATGTATTACATACATACGTATTTGACAATCTTCGCTAATGTAGATCACGCAGGTTTGAACAGGTTACAACTTGTACGCGCCACCGCTATCGTGCTCGACGCGTAAGCATTGTTTTACTCAGTTTGAATTTGACTACTGGTGATAGCCGTACGGCCTAGCGTGCGTTCATTGTTTACTATCTATTCATTGTGTATTAAGTATAGTACCTAGTAATGTCATCACAAACTCAGAAGCGAAAGCACAAAACATTGACAATTAAAGAAAAATTTGATATTTTATGCCGCTTAAAATCGCAATGAAACTTTCAGTAGTTTAGCACGTGAATACGGCGTGGCCCGTTCTATACAATTTATGACATTAAAATAAACCACGAGAAGATCAAGAAGTTCGTGTCAACTACTGACTGCGGGCCAGGCAAGAGACAGACACTCAAGAAAGCTGAACATCCAGAAGTGGAAGAAGTTTTGTACATATGGTTCTTCAGTAAAGAAATAGGCATGCACCAATTTCAGACCCATGTTGGCCATGAAAGCTAAGTTGTTTTTTTATAAGGAAATAACAAAAAAAGATGATTTTGTGGCCAGCAAAGGATGGCTAGAACGTTTAAAAAAGTCGTCATGGCATACGTTTAATGACTATTACAGTAGAGAAACTTTCTAACGATGCCACCTGCATAGAGCCCTTTAAATTAAGATTTTTGCAAATGGTTAAATGATCATAATTTTCCTCAAAAAACGTTGTTGCTTCTTGTTGCAATCCGTCTGAAAAAGAACTAACAACTGAGGATAATGTGTCACTCTCTCTGTATGTTTCTTTCTTCCGCCAATTGCACTGCACTGATTCAACCAATGGACCAGAATATCATTCAGTTTTGTCCAAGCAAGACTATAAGAAAAACCTACTTCTGAGAGCCGTATCAAAAGACCAACCAATAGAAAAAAACTTTAAAAGAATTTAATATGAAACACTTGGTTTTTGCTCTTTGTCAGTCGTGGAAAGCGTTACCGTCATCAACTATTAAATCGTCTTGGAAAAAGTTATGGCCAGATATAGTCACCATTCCTAGCAACGTTCCACAAATCAGTGTTACTTCGGAAGTTATAGAACAAGTCGCTACTGAAACACATAAGTCCGGAAGATTTGGAAATCTGGTGCCGTGGAATGATAAAGAGGAAAATGTTTTTTATGAAATGACTGACGAAGAGATTATAAAAGAGGATTCTAATTGTACAACAAACAATCAGGAAAATAACGACGACGTGATTGCAACTGCTCCACAACTCACAGCACAAGACGCAATTAACGCCCTTGAGCTAGGTTTACAATGGGCTGAAGAGAATGGTCCATCCTACAACGAACTTTTACTTTTGAGAAGACTGAGGGACAAAGCTCTGATCTCGCGTTATAACAACCTTAAACAAAAAAAAAATGATGAATATTTCCAAGCTTCATAATTTGATAAATTCATTAATGATTTTGATTAATAATTTTTGATTATTTGGTACATGTGTATGTGCATTTATGCTTAATTTTATAATAAAACGTAAGCTCTCTATTGTTATTTAATTTACTAAATTCGACATACATAAACTATGTATGATTTGTACTTCAAAGTACATACATATACATAACATATATAATCTTACGATTTGATATGTAATTTGTCGGATTACAAGGCACTCTTTTGTAAAAATTCCGGACTATAGGGGGTTTTAGGCAGTGCTCTATAATCCGACAAATTCGATAGTCCGACACTGCCCTGCATAATGTTTGTCGGATTACCGCAAAACTTTTATGGTACACTTTTGAAGATCTTTGCCAATTGGTATGCAACATAAGGTTCTTTTCACCTCGACAGACGTATTACAAGTTGCGACCAATACAAATAATGCATAAACAAATATTTCTACATTCCGGGTGTTGCAAATTTGACCCTCACCGCATCTCGGAAACTGTTAGAACTAACTTAAATATTTGTAGTGGGTTTCACAATAAATTGCACATTAACCGCTTTTGAGTTGATGCTACAGGACAAGAGACCAAAAGTCATATTGAAATTCTAATTGTGGCATCTTGTAAAGGAGCAAAGGTGGCAACGTTAATGTGCAATTTTTTTACTATTTTCCGTAATTTGAATTTCTCTTCATTGATAGCAGAGTGCCCATTCCTAGGCCAAACCGTTTTCAATGAATTTCTTCTGGCAAATTTAATAGTTTATTGATTGTATAATTCCACTCGTATTATATCTTTCTTTCTCGCGATTCAGTATGGTGTTGACGATCAGCAAAAAACTCTGTAGTTCTTCTCCTTAGTTTGGTTTCTTCAAGGCCACTCAAGATACCTTCTTCTAGAACGTTACGTGTTCTGGATGATTCTGGGATATTAGGCACCAAGCGCCAATTCATGTACTAGCACCCTTTTTCTGTGTAACTTAGGTTTAGTCATTTTGGTTTGGGTGCTACGTCTTCCATTTTTTTTTATGGGATTTTGACCCTCAGCGTCAATAGAAACGGAAGAGAATCATCATCCCTTCCCTCCAGTTGGTTGCATCTTGTTGCAGTTTTGCAAATTGAACATTTATTTTGAAATCCCACTACAAAACTCGTATGTATACTTTTATCTGAAGTCACTTGAAATAGCATAAAACCTTTGGTCGGCGCGTCCTTTGTAATTTCATGACGTATCATGGCGTGCGGTCATTTATTTAGAACGATAATAATAATGTTTTTATAT
>CAVLJG010000007.1:8622666-8647645 GCA_963669975.1 Acanthoscelides obtectus | reverse complement strand
AAGAAAAGGCATTACCGTCAACGGGGAACGTTATCGCGGCATGTTAACAGACTTTTTGTGGCCACAATTGAATCGTATTGGTGCCGACGATTTTTGGTATCATCAAGACGGAGCAACGGCTCACAAATCTCGCCAAACAATCGCCTTATTGCACACAAAATTTCAAGACCGCATAATTTCATGAAATTTGGCCCCCGAGATCGCGCGATTTAACACCTCTTGACTATTTTCTTTGGGGATTTGTGAAAAAAAAGTATATGCGAATTGTCCCCGGACAATTCAAGACCTAACGCGCAATATTCGGATTGAAATTGCGGCCATAGATCCGATTATTCTGTGAAAAGTCATTGTAAATTTTGATATTCGGATGTTGGCCTGTAAACGTAGCCGCGGTGGTCACATGACTGATGTTATTTTTCATAGATAAATGGCATACCAACCTTCATTTATCAATAAAAAAAATTCCATTTCACCTCGTAAAAAGCGTGTTGATTTTCAAATAGAAAAAAAGGTAATAGATGACACACCCTGTACTTTATCAGTAACTGTTTTCATGCATTTGCGACTTTGTCATGTTTTTAAATATCGGTTTTTATCACTAATTTTAACTTGTTTGTTGTTGAAGTTATTTGTTTGTTTTTTTATTTATCTACTTTGTATATATTTACTTATTTTTTTTTTTTGACGAAACCTATACATGTTCATGATATGAAGGAAAATAAAGTTATTATTATTAGGTGTGGACGGAATATTACTCATAAACAAATACATTTTGGGCAAATCTATTTATGGGATGTTACAAAACGAACACCATATTCACCATTTCTTCTTTAGAAAAATTCAGTTTCAAACACGTTTTATTATAATGCTCACAAAGCTAATTTTGACAGTATGTAACTAATCAACAATTTATTTGTTTCCAAGGATGATGCGATATTTTAGGGAATTAATCCTTTCCATAAAAGACGTGCTAAGAACCGAAAAAATAGCCGTAAAAACCCTTATGTGTCTAGTATCAAAAAAGGCTTGTAAAAATTGAATCCAAACTTGCACAAATATACAGGGTGATGCATTTGAAATTTTTGAGAAAAACTACAATTTGCGTTCTTGAGCAAAAATGAAAATTCGAAAAAGTAACAAATAAGATAAAAGCTGAGGTGTGTAAGTGCAATTTTTTTTGATACAAATTTCAAAATGGCGGATTGAGGGGTTGCCGAAGTGGACGGTTTTTCTAGACAAAACACCTTACATCTCAGTAGCTTATTATCAAAACCCCATCGTACATTATATCAATCTTCTTCTTTTGAATTGGTTAATCCAAATATGTAATAAATTTGAAGCATTGCATTTAAAAAATCACAACTTTGATATGTAGGTCAACATTGGGACACCCTGTATAATTGACAATATTTTATAAATGTGCCTTCAGATGTCATGTATAACAGGCCATAAATAGATTTTCCCAAAATGTATTTGTTTATGAGTAATATTCCGTCGACACATGGATTGGCAGTGTGTCCTAGATTCGCTTCTTCATACAGGCATCTCGACTACTGTTGAATGGGGACAGTTTTAGAGGAAACTTAATGCTTTCGATAACCGGCTTTAGATTCGCGATCGGTTATTTGGTTTTGAAAATATCAGCGAAAATGGCGGAATTTGTAAATCCAAAACGGTAATTTGACGGCTGTCAAAATGTGACATTATACAAGACGTAACGTGAAATTAGCACGTCTGCGAACACTAGGCATGATTAGGCAATGAACAAAAAGGAACCAACACAGAAAAATCACTGAATATTAAGTAACCATGTTCATATTGTTCGGATCCTGATATGACAAAAAAAGCTTTTAAAAAAAGTACGGCCCGGAATTCCTTCAACATTTTATCAGCGTATACTTTCATGATAGCAAATATGTTTACAAGTTTTGATCAAAATTCAATAAATAGTTCTGGGTGTTGCATTTTATGTCACTTATGATTTTTCTCATCGACTTTTATTCATACCACACACAGTACGACTCAGCACTACGTTCCTGGTCCTCCCGACTGATCACGAATGACTCAAACATACCTTAGTTACCTTGGTGATGGATCAGTGTATTCCGAAGCACAAATAAACATGATAGCATTAGTGAGAAATACTTGTTTACAACAGTGCCTCCCGATCCATCAGTGAATGACAGATTCACTTAACATATCAGCAGATTGTTTACATGTTCAGACATTTGGTATCATCAGTTACCAATTTAAATTGGTGTAGTCGGAATAACCTGGAGGACTGGGATCCGGGATATTGAACCAGGAATAAGTATTGATTTTTACTTACTACGCACCAGCGGAAAAGTACCTTTACGAACAGCCAGAAAACTATTTTATGAACAGGTTTTCTACTCATCCTGCTTTTACTTTCCACGTCTGCTGGCGGGAAGGTACTGTAATAGCGAAAATTTTCGAAAATTGATATTATTTTTGGATGTTATATGACATATACCCAGGTAACACTTGACTGTGATCTTGGCTTCGATGATAATCTTCAAGGTCAAGTCAAAATTTCCACAGGAAATCCCTCATAGTTATCCTGAATTGGAAAAAGAAGGAACGTTACACCCGAACGCCACCTTCACCTCAAAGTCAAGGTCATATCCTTCTTACATGTTATTTGTAAGTCAACCCTTTGGTTTGTATGCCTACATTGCAGAGAGCAAGACATTTAATATTTAAACGTTTAAATTTTTGCACCCTAACAAAGCTCACAGCTGTTCTAACATTTATGCTAGAGTAAATTGTTTTCGATGCTCTGACTTGATCTTCAAATGGCCTCGAAGGTCATAGTGATGGTCATCGCCGACGCGGTACGCGGACATTTCTCATTCTCTTTCCAAATCTGGGTATAAAACGTCATCAATGTCATCATTTTACCCCATGGAAACCCCACAGCTCTTTTTGAAGCTTTTTAAATATTTAGACACACTATATGGTTTCAATCTATCAAGAATAGTATATTACTGTTATATATATATAACAACAAGTAGGAAAATAATGGACAAATCCGCAAAAAGGAGGAAAGTGGATTCGAGCAGAAAATAGGATAGGTAACCCGAGCGATACGTATTTCTGCTGGTTGGCTTCATCAGGCCCGAAATGAATGCACATATGAAACTACAAAAGTAGATACACATGCCCACACATCCGGATACGGGTGTAACCTGAGGAAACGAAGTTGGAGGGAAAAAAAACGACACACGAAGTCCACAACAAGAGCTAACCTACACATTGTAGTATAAAATGGCTATACGACCTCGAATTTTCAAGGAGACGTCTAACCACAACCACGCGGCCGGTTATAGCCACTTGCTGTGGTACTTCAAGCCCCAAGGATCTACAAAGAGAATATGATCATGCAGAGAAAGGTATATAACAACAAGTAGGAAAATAATGGGCAAAATCCGCAAAAGGAGGAAGTGGATTCGAGCAGAAAATAGGGTAGGTAACCCGAGCGATACGTATTTCTGCTGGTTGGCTTCATCAGGCCCGAAATGAATGCACATATGAAACTACAAAAGGGCATGTGTATCTACTTGGCGTACCATTCTTTTTAAAATACCCAATACCCGTACACCGTACACTCGATTGCCTTGAATATTAGATAGCCTATTTCGAGATGTGTAATTGTGGTTGCAAAAGTCATTTCTAGAATTATACATTTGACATATAAATATATCCTTTTTCCGTTTCCGTTTTGGGCCGTGTGTGTATTTTTCCGGAAGTTAAGTACCTATTGTTATTGTGAGAGAAGTACTTTTGGAATTACAGGAGTATTTCCGAGGAACCAGTGTTTTATTTCTTCGAGTACAACCACATTTGAAACAACATACACAACAATTACAAACTTCAGCTGAAGTACATCGTAGCATGCGAAGTTATACTAAGTGACATATAAATCCGAACACCCAGTTTAAATGGTTTTATTTTAATAAAATTTTGTATAAGTACTTAATGAAGCATAATAAGTAAATAATAAAAATTTCAAAATGATTGCACTGCTTTAAAGCCTTTGACCTTTAATAATGTGTGGATGCACCCTGATGTGCTACGCATTCTCCAACGCGCCTAGGCATGCTTCTGATCAGGTGGTCAATGTCCTCCTGTGGTATCTCATTCCAGGCAACCACCAACTCCTCTCGAAGTGCTTCTAGAGTCTGAGGAGGACGTTGCAAATTGAGCAATCTCCTACCCATCATATCCGACACGTGCTCATAGGGGATAAGTCGGGAGATCTTGGTGGCCATGGTAACAATGTGACATCATTATGTTGAAGGAAGCCTATTGTGACTCTTGCAACATGTGGTCGGGCATTATCTCGTTGGAAAGTTGGATCTGCCAGGGTGTCAAGATAGGGTAAAAGATGGGGTTCGTGGATATAACGCTGCGCGTTCATGTTACCTCTGATGAAGATTAAAGGTGACCTGGAACTATAAGCTATAGCACCCCAAACCATAACTCCAACAGTGTGATGAACATGTCTTTCAACAAAAACTGTTGATTCCTCCTTTCACCACGTCGCCTTCTAACCCTGACACGACCATCGTGCATGCCTAAACAAAATCGAGACTCGTCACTAAAGACAATACTGTTCCATTCCTGACCCCAGAGTGACCGTTGTCTGTACCACTCAAGGTGATTACGTCGGTGTTCTCGAGTTAAAGGGAGGACCCAGTGTGGCCGGTATGAAAACAAGCCAAAACTTCTCATTCATCGGTAAACACTTCGCATGCCAATAGGTCTTCCGTGTTTTGCAAACCATTCATTTGCAATGGACCTGGTAGTGGAGAAACGGTCCCTTAAGGCCAATAATCTTAGGCGGCGATCTTCACGATCTGTTGTTCTACGGCGGCGTCCAGTGCCCCTTGCTCTTTGCGTACGGCCTTCTCGAAGCCATGCCTGACACAACACCTAACCACAGTGTCTATACTTCTTTGCACTCTAACTGCAATTGCCCGAAAAGAAAGTCCAGCTTCCCGAAGTCCCACTATACGGCCCCTATCAAACTCACTAAGTTGACGAAATCGTACAGGTCTCCGTACTCTAGACATCGTAACCGATCGTAAAGGATGTCAAGAACCAAAATCCGCCAACGTTGATTCTTTACTTCGGCTGAAATATTCATTTTTAGAGCGTTAGTGAATTAAAAAAAAGCAGTATAAAAACCGGAATGTCCAACTGATATGGCTGAAAATTTATTCACTTGTTATTTACAGTAAGATAAATACATTCACCAACTTTTATTAAAATAAAACCATTTAAACTGGGTGTTCGGATTTATATGTCACTTAGTATATTTTGCCAAAAAATGTAAAAAGAATCATCAGAGTGGAAAGTGGCAAACGGCGGTTCTTCACTGTTGTCTCCTCTCAAATTAAATTTCGACAGGCGAGCAATGGGGGCTGCCACGATGGCGATAACATCTCCAGAATATTTCTCCGTTTCACCGTGGCCGTCGCCGTTCGCCGGAGTTCCACTCGTCGCGTCGCTTTTTCACCATTTTAACTGTTATAATTAATAATGTACACTCAGCTCCAGACACGGAGAATAATCAGATATTCCCGACGTCGTTGATTGACGTAAATAATGGAACGGGAGTATCGGAGTCCGGTGCCGTCGGTGACTGACCGAAAGTATATGCTGAAAATCGATGATTGTGTGGAGGCGGAGCGAGATCGTGCTTATTCTTTGTTATTCTCCAGCGAATTCGTCATAAATGCGAAGATTTTTCAATATTCATAATGTAAGCCTAGGCGGCAGACGCCGTGCGCTGCGCGGGCTCGAATCCCGTCCCAAGATGATTTTTCTCTTAGCTACGGATGTTGTGATTGTCGAATGTGGAGGTACCACCCGGCGGTTGTTAGTTGGTTGTTGCTACGTCTAAAGAAAGACCTTTCAAACAAGCTATTACTCGATACCGGTTGTTATTATGAATGTTTAAGGGGGTCAGCCTGGGGGGCAGAGGGTGGAAGGGGGTGCAGTTGTTTTTGGTTACAAATGTAATGTAAGCCTAGGCGGCAGACGCCGTGCGCTGCGCGGGCTCGAATCCCGTCCCAAGATAATTTTTTTCTTGGCTACGAATGTTGTGATTGTCGAATGTGGAGGTACCACCCGGCGGTTGTTATTTGGTTGTTGCTACGTCTAAAGAAAGACCTTTCAAACAAGCTATTACTCGATACCCGTTGTTGTTATGAATGTTTAAGGGGATCAGCCTGGGGGGCAGAGGGTGGAAGGGGGTGCAGTTGTTTTTGGTTACAAAGTTGTAACCGCTTCGTTTTCGATAAATCCGCGATGGAAAGTTTTCAAATGAACACCCTGTATGTTGTTACTGATAGAGGCATTCACAAGTGCTAAATGCTAAACTCTATTGAAGATCTCGTTGTAAGCTTGGAACAGTTGAGAGTTTGTAGGTGTTGGACTGACTCCGGAACCTGGCTAACGGCTTTATGAAAATTACTTCTAACATAATGTTTGTAATTCTTGGTATCATAGAAGCAGAATAGGATTTATTATTCAGCGAATTGCTTACATACAACATTGTTTCTACTCGGCGACACATCAGTCAGTAGACATGAGAGACAATCGGTCTCGTTCCATCCGTCCGCCATTCTTTTCCTTGTGAATCGTTGTATTCTTCTTTCCAGACGGAATCTGGCAATTAATTCCAATTAACGGGCATTACATTACATTCGGAATCAACGAACGATGCGATGGCGGATGTCCTCTTGCTCGATTATTACAGTCAGTATAGAAAAAGAAGAGACATTTGTGATTCGTGGGTTGGCATTTGTTAGGAGCTTTGCTAAGGCTTTTAAAAATTTTGCGTTATTACACAGATTTTTTGATATTCCCGACCACTGCCGTGTAAAGTCTTAGCATTTTTTGTTTACGACTCGTATCGTTTATCTAAATTTGGCAAACTTTTTGTGTTATTGTATAGTTTGGTTCGATCAGTTGTATTATTCTTTTAATAGTGCATATACCTTCATTTGTCTGATTTGTACGAAAAAGTGACCCATGCTTACGAAAACAATGAATTAGTAGACATAATAATAATAAAATGTCTATTAGGCAGATTATAAAAACTACAATATAATGTGACTTCTACGTAAGCGAAGTCTGGCTCTTGGCTACTCTACTTAACCTACCCAAATAATAAATTGAAACATTACTTAATCAAACGAAACTTTGACAAGCAGCTGAAGACGCCTCAAAACAAACGAACTTGATAGCTGGCTGACATATACACACATATATATATATATAGAGAGAGAGAGAGAGAGAAAATCCGCAAAAAGTGGATTCGAGCAGAAAACAGGATAGGTAACCCGAGCGATACGTATTTCTGCTGGTTGGCTTCATCAGACCCGAAATGAATGCACATATGCAACTACAAAAATTTGCGGATTTTGCTCATTATTTTTCTGTTTTTTTTATATATTCTTCGAAGTTGAGTCATTTATTTTAACAGTGAGTAGATCTGATCAAAATAAATGTTTTTTCCTTTAAAATTAAAGTAGCAAAGTTATAGCCCTTTAGAAGTTTGAATACCCCCTGTCTCAATAATATTATTATGTGCTCGTGTTTGGCAACAACGGATATAATCCGCCTTATCGGTTCATCGAATCGGAAACAAAAAGCGTAAGAATTTGAAACGCTTATCACGATGTTTTTACTACAATTTTATTCAGTTGTATTCAGTCAATGTGTCAGTCGGTAACGCGTCTTTACAAAATGCTGCCGCGGCATCACGGATTTATGCAGATCGGTTTCCCAATCGAGTGCAACCAACCCCTCGTGCCTTTGTTAATATAGTACAAAGGGCTCGTGAATCAGGTGACTTAAGACCTCACAGGGGAGGGCATGCCAGTGCTCCAAGACCGCACGATCAAATACAGGTCCGCACTGAAATACTTGTCGGGAGGATACTTTATAAAACAAGGACACATTTTTTATTTTTTTTTTATTTTTACACACATATTTTGGTTTATCTTCCTTCTACAATCATTATCTGAAAATTAATGACTCAACTTCAAAGTCACCCTGTATAGAGAGAGAGAGAAAATTATCATGCGGAGAAAGGTATATAACAAAAATAGAAAAATAATGGGCAAAATCCGCAAAAAGTGGATTCGAGCAGAAAATAGGATAGGTAACCCGAGCGATACGTATTTCTGCTGGTCGGCTTCATCAGGCCCGAAATGAATGCACATATGCAACTACAAAAATTTGCGGATTTTGCCCATTATTTTTCTATTTCTGTTATATATATATAATTATAATAACTTTAAAATTCGAAATAGATTGACATAAGAACACTTCAAAGTTGCATAACATTTTTTAGGATAGACGAAACATGCTCCTTAAACCGTAAAGTATAATCAATAATCAACTCTAAATTTTGTGTAGTATTTACGACAGTTAGACGCTCCTCATCGATTTTTACATCAAGAGATTTGAATAAAATGTTACGTTTGACAGCAGAACAAAAAAGCATCACAAAACAAAAAAAAAAAACAATAAAAATAGCTTTTGACGATTTTGACGTTTCAAACGATCCTGACCATTTTCGAAAAAATCTTTGTAGAAGTTAAGAATTGGAGTTTGTAGCGGTGTGGAAGAAGAGTATACGTGCATCGAACCTAAGTTACGTTGCTGCTGGTATCTGGGGTGTCGTTGCTTCTATTACACTCGTATACTATCTCTATACCTTTATTATATAAATTGACTTTATTTTTTTTATCTTTAATCCTACAATTCCTGGAATACGCCTCAACTGTCGCGATTGTTCCTATGACGACTCCTAGTTAAGATTAACCATCATTACATCGCAGCAGTGATTGAGTAGTTGGCATGGCCGTCGTCGGCATCATCCCGGTGGCCCTAATTGGACAATAAAAATACCTAACGCTCAACATCCGCACACTTTGGGAAAGAAAAACGACCGTCGTTGCGCGGCGTCGCGTACCGGTAGGCGTTGACGCGCGACAACGGCTCGAAAAAATAACGATGATACCGGTTCTATCGGAAAAAAGATATCTGAACACCGATACACATAATCATCCAGATGCGATCCTGATATTCAACCATTTCTTGTCATAGGTGGAAACTACAGACTACTCGGCTTTACAGAAGATATGCAACCAATGATGCGTGTAGTAGAGCTATTCCTCTATAGATCCTAGTGAGCAAACTAGCTAGCCTGCAAGATGACATTTGACGTTTTATAGATTTTTTACATAATGCCCGTGTGGGTGGAGCTTTAGACAGAAATATTCATTTGCATTTTCAAGATCTGAACTAAATATTGACACCTTCCATTGGTATTCTATCCTTAACGTAGACTAACAAAGAAACCATATTTATCTCGAGTGTTGAGACATACACATATGTAACCATTGTATTTCCACGCGACTGCATCAACGATAAAATAAAATAGATAACTTCTCTCTATACACCTTTCGACTTGGCCCATTCAGCTATTCGTCGAGAGTCGTACAATCGCATACACAACAAACGACAATCAGTTTCGTTTATCTCTTCGTCATAGTCGTAGAACACTTTCAATTTTCTAAAGGTTGTAGCGTTTCTCTCATTCTGTCAAATTTGAACGTTTAACCCCCTACGGAAAAAGGAGGAGAGGAAAGTATGACGTGTGTATGTGTACGTGCCTCTCTGTGGTATCACATCTCTCCAATGTATGAATCAATTTGAGCGCGTTTTTTTTTTCATCAAGATGGTTCTTAGCTCTTTTTTAGAGTTGTGGGAGAGGAGGGGTTGAACATCATCACATGTATCCTTAAAACTTGAAACGATGGAGAAATATATCTATCTATACGCGCGTCGCAGTCTTGCCGATCCATGTAAAAGTGCACCTGCCTGCCACGTCCCCCTGATTTAAACGCGCCAGATTCTTATCTACAGTATATTCAGATAAGAGATAGACCGGATGTAAACAAAAGGTTCGGGTGATTTTCACGCTAACGCCGCCGTCTCGACGTAAAACAGGAGCCCTCATTGGTCAATTCGCAATTAAATGCCTATGCCGAGCGGCAGAGCAGTCGTATCAAGGCAGAGTCACATTCAGGTTCAGACGTGTTACGTATGTCGTGTGCATCATTGCAATTTGATATTTCTTTGGACGTTTTCGTTTGTTATCTTATTAAGTTGTTGAGTTTGTCGTTGTTATTTTTATACCTTGTTATTGATTGTTATTGTTATCAACTGCTTGCGCAAAATGCCCAGTAGTACAGATACTGCCGATGAAGTTGTAAACTCCTGTAGTCCACCTAGGAAACGCTCTAAAAAAAGACACCTGAGTGCAGAAATGAAAGAGGTCATTTTGAATATATATAAGATCGGGCGCGAGGAGAACGAGGCATCAACCATCAAATAAATTGTTGTGAAGGTTTCTCACAAAGTTGGGATATGTCGCGCATCAGTGTTTAATGTGTTAAGACAATACAAAAAAAATCACACCTTTTCTGAGCCAATGACCAGTAAACATCGCAAAAGTATTGTTAAATCATTGGATGAAGCTGATAAGCATTAGGAGGAAAGTGCATGAATTCTTCTTTAGGAATGAAATACCTACTATAGATAAAGTACTGAAGGAGGTAAATGGAGATACAACGTTGCCAAATTTCAAACGATCAACTTCCCATGCGTTACTGAAGCATTTAAATTTCAAATGGAAAAAACCGGGTCGTAATAGTTTACTACTGGATAGAGAAGAAATTGTGCTATGGAGGAGGGATTATTTAACAAAAATTGGGAAATATAGAAATCAAAACAGGAAGATTTATTACCTTGATGAAACGTGGGTAAACGCAGGACACACTACAAGTAAAGTATGGGTTGATGATTCTGTAACTTCATCCAGGGGGGCCTTTCTAGATGGACTGCCCACCGGATTAAAAATCCAGCAGGTAAATACGAGTAATAGACAACAATCGGATGTTTTTCAAACCTTGGGAACAAGGTTCTAAACATTAATTCCAGGGGGCAGATAAAACATATTACAAGTAACAAAACTTTTATAACTTTCGATAAAATGCGTGGATGTTTTATTGTCATTTTCATTTGTTAGAACTTTTTTAAGCCATGTTTTTATGTGTTTTCGATATTTCAATAATTTTTTAATATAATCTTAAAATATGTCGAATATTATAAACTTATAAAAGTTACCAAGTTTTATATTGTGTACCGTTCCCAATATTTCTAATCATTTTAATTCATACTTTAAGCTTTATAAAGTTATAATTTGTTAATATTAATATTTGCGCGTATTTCAGGTTCCTGATCATTCATTTTTTAAAGGTTTATAACTTTAAATTAAATTGTGAAGCGCTGCGTAATCATACGACGTTCAATATTCTTTCTTTCAATATGACTAAATAATCCCAATTATAGCAATCTGATACTCATGTCTCAATGTTTTTTCGCTGAATGTGATGAAAACATTTGAAAAAGGTTCGCTTATTGAAATAAATCTACACCAGTTAGTACTTCGATTTCCAGGTAAAGGGAAAAGGCTCATTATCTGCCATATTGGCAGTGAGGATGGATTTGTTGTTGACGGTCTGTGGTGCTTTGAGTCTAAGAAAACTGGAGATTACCACGAGGAAATGAATGGCGAATCGTTTGAACAGTGGTTTTCAAAAATTTTACCGAACTTAGAGGAAAACGCAGTAATTGTGTTGGATAATGCGTCTTATCATTCTCGAAGAATGGAGAAGGTCCCAACAACGGCTTCAAGGAAAGTTGATGTTCCAAATTGGCTCCGCTCGAAAAATATCAACTTTGAAGAAGCAATGCTGAAAGTACAATTATTAAGAATTGTCAAGGATCACAAGGCGGAATATCAAAAATACGATATTGACGAAATGGCAGCAAGTCAAAATAAAACTGTGCTCCGTTTACCTCCATACCATTGCGAGCTCAATCCCATTGAGCTCATATGGGCAGAGGTTAAAAATTATATAGCTAAGCACAATACAACTTTTAAATTTTGTGACCTCAAAGGACTTTTCAAAGAAGCACTACAATTAATAACAGCGCAAAAATGGGAAAACTGTATTAAGCACGTGAAAGACAAAGTTGAAAAGAGAATGTGGGAACTGGACAATATTTTAGAGGAACAAGTCGAGCCATTCATTATTGACGTTGGTGCTTCAGGCAGTAGCGATGATGAAAGCTCATCAAGCTCATCTTTCCAATAAAAGATGTCGTTCATCAAATTCGGTAAGTTATAAGTAATTATAAAGCTACTGTATTTTTTAATTAATTATTGACATTTTTGAACCCATTTTGGCAAAACCTATTCAAGAATCTACTTTCTGACAATGTTCAACCATGCACATTTTTTTACGTTTTGAACGTTTTAATTTGGTTACATATTTACCTAGAAATCAAAAAATATACTAATCAATATTCTAAAAGCAATTTTAAGAGATATACGATTATTTTTAATTTAGGCTAATTTAAACGCCATTTTGAGATTATATTCGACTGTATTTCACCAAACATCAGGCGGCATCCGAAGCTGGAAATCGAAGCGAAAATTTTGAAACCCTTATGTATATTTACATCATTATATATTTCTTACCCCACCAACACATGGTCCTATATCCATCACCAATCGTATACGTAGTCGTGCCATAAGTTCTGTCCCATGATAATCTCATGATAAAAATGAAACAAGATAAGATATATTTATATGAAAGATATTATTTATTCGACAACATTTTTAGAATTCATAATCAAACAGTTTTATTCAAAATGTCCCCCCTTGGCCTTCACACACTGCTTCAATCTCGCGGGCCACTCATCTATCACTGCACGCACAGCTTCCAAAGGAATAGCTGCCGCTGATCGGATCAAATCCGCTTTCAGGGACTCGATATTACGGTGGGCTTTGGAGCAGGCCAACTGCTCTAGCAGGTCCCACAACTTGTAGTCTAAAGGATTGAGGTCCGGACTCCCTGAGGGCCAATCTTCCGCAGCAATGAACTCTGGCACATTGCTTTCCAGCCAGCGCTGCGTACTCTTAGCCTTGTGAGCGGGGGCGGAATCCTGCTGGTAGACCCAGTGTTGGTTGGCAAACAATGTACCACTTAAAGGCTTGACGATAGGATCCAGTATGTCGCTCTGATAGTTTGCCGCTTTTGTTTTCACGCCCTGTTTACAGAAATGGAGCTGAGTGACCCCTTCGTAGGACACCCCCCACCAAACCATGACTGACGCAGGGTGGTGGCCTCTCTCAACTCTCGGAATGATCTCCGAAGCTTCCTGTGAACTCCTTGCATACACTTTGTCATTTTGTCGGTTGAATTTTTCTTCTATGGTGAAGATTTTCTCATCCGTGAACAAAATCTTTCGGAATCCCCAGCTGCGTACCTCTCCAAGAGCTTCTTGGATCTTGTCGCCCTGATGTGTCGCAAGGTGGCCGTAAGTCGCTGGCCCGTACGTCTCCGGTAAGCCCCTAGCCCTAGGTCTTGTTTAATGATGCGCGACATCGTCCGGACAGGAATCTTCATTTCCCTGGATAGGATCTTCTGCTTCCGGAGTGGATTCCTTTGAATCCTGGCTTTTACGGCTTTGATGGCTGCTGGAGTCCTTACTTGACGAGGTCTTCCGCTTCTTGGCCTGTCATCAACAGAGGACGTCTCATTGTACCGCTGAATGGTCCTAGACACAAATTTACGCGATATTTGAAGGCCGCGTAAGAGTTCAAAAATCTGACTAGCACTGTGATTACACTTATGTAAAGCTATCACTGCAATACGGTTCTCTGCCTTGCCCCACTCCATTGTTATGCTTCGAGAGATCAATACAAACTGAGGTATATGTAATTACCCGAAAAGCGCTTAATCAACTGACACCACAATGTAAACAATCGGACAAGTATTAACAGGTCTACACTTGTTTGAAAACGAGGGACAGAACTTATGGCATGACTACGTACACATCAAATTGTGCTAATTTACTACAAAGTTACGCAAAGCAGCATCTACTATCTAAAATATGTACTGCGTGACTCTTAATACGTCCCTGCCGAATGTTACAGCGTTCGATGATCACGTGGTCTTGTTTATGTCCGGTCTATCTCTTATCTGAATATACTGTATGGGGTTATTTGAAAGAAAGAGTTTACCGCAATAAACCTCGAACCTTAAGACAACTTATGGACAATATCATAAAGGAAATTCGAGCCATAAATCGGGAAACAATGGAGGCAGTTATGGACACTGTCTTGGAAAGGAATGTTGTGTGTAACAGAGAAAATGGCCGTCACTTACGCGACATTATTTTTCATATTTAATACGAAAAAAAAAACTCCAATAAATATTATTCTATTTTTGTAAAAACTACATTAAAAAATATTAATAAATAAAAAAGTTATTAAAGTTTAAAATAGGTCAGCTTCTCTTGGCCCACCCTGTACTTGCTCGTAGCTAGTTTTTTTCTCAGAGGGTCTTCTTGCTGTTGAACATAATCCTTTATGAATTGATGCCAGCGTTGCGTAGTGCAGAGTCAACCTACAGGGAGCGTCAGAAAGAACGCATGTTTTTTTTAAATGAATAGTACAGTCAAAATAGGCATGGGGAAAAATATTATATTATATCAAAATACTCAGAAATACATGCCATTTTTTTGAGCAAAACAAAATTTACGTTCTAAAAACTATGTCGGCCACGTTGACAGATCCGGGGAGTGAGGGGGCCATCGAATATCGCAATGACGTGAAGTGAGACGTCCTGGGAATTTTTGCCGAAGAAGTTCCATCGAAGTGTGAGATGTTGCTCCCTCTTGTTGGAACCGCACTGTTCGTACACGTCGACGTCGAAGTTCCGGGAAAAAAGTTGTTCAGCATGTTGATGTAACGCTCCATCATCTTCAAAAAAATAAGGGCCAATAATCATCGTTGGGCCTACTGCACACCAAACTGTAACTTTCGCAGTTCTCTGGAGACCAATATCAAGACCCATCTCAAAATGGTATTACGGTCTGGTACTGTCCCACGACGTGGAACACGAAAGTGAACGCGAAACTCACGTTTCGTTCGAACGACAGACTCGCCATTTTGACGAGTGAACACACGATGCTCAACGTTCCAAACCATCTTGCCAACTGAGACGGCACTATCCATCACGCCCTTCCCCACCGACACGGGACCAGCCCACTCGATGTAGTATCCATTCGAAAAACGTGCGTTCTGTCTGACCATATTTTTTATTAACCATGTGAATGATTTTATGGTTTTTCTTCATTTCGTTAATGACAGCGTTTTAATTTTATACCGTTCTATAGTCGCCCGCATTTTTTCATTAATTTTTTGAGCTTGGTTGCACCAAGCAAAGATTCTCTGGTTACGCCAATGTGTTTCGTTATTTTCCTTCCGTCTTTCGAGGTTTTCCGATTGATTTCTAGAGGTATAGATACGTGTAATAGAATCCGAAGTTGGATTTTTTTACTTGGTTTAACATTTCAACGCACATCAGACGAATGTCACTCGACGTTGCGAGAATAGCGGTTGTAAGTCTTTTTTGAACTTCAGCTACCGAAAGCCATTTATCAGGAGACAATGCTTGATGCACCTCTTCACAACTTGCCCCTACGAGTTTGTATTTTAAATCACTCCTGTAGGTTTATAATCTAAATGAATATTACATTGGAAATTGGATAATTTCAACCTTGTACTGTACCTACTCGCTTAGATTACTTTTAAACCGAACCAAAGTTATGATGCATGGCGGTGTGGTGAGATGATGCGACGTCATAGCCAAGTCGTATTAGGACAATATTTGGTTGACGTGAGAAATGGTTTATACAGGGTGCATCGTTTGTCAAATTGAAATGGCGGACCAAGGAGGACTTTTTCTATCACCCCCAGGTCCCTGAAACAGTTTTTAGCCCAACGGAATTAATTATGTAGATATTTTAATTTGTTTTAGTAATAACACCAAGATGTAATACACAAAGTGAAATAAAAATAAAGAGTATGTCCACCTAATGATTAATTTATCTTAATGGGTGATGTTGTATCAACATTGCTTGCCAGCAACATGTATACTAAGTGACATATAAATCCGAACACCCAGTTTAAATAGTTTTATTTTAATAAAATTTTGTATAAGTAGGGGAGACCGGGGCTGAAAGTGACAGGGGTAGGTTGTTACAGTGGCAATGATCGCGGAACAGAGAACGCAATACTGACGTTAGAAAGGGACAAATACTCCCGCCACTGCCGGCACGCATGCCCCGGGAGCCAGTGGTGCCAGCGTTTTTGTGAGGGGAGCACGTGCATGCTGCCATTAAAATCGCAGGTTAGTAAAATTTTATACTTTTAGTAATATTGGTTTACAACCTATGTTACATAAAGGCAGAGATATCCTTGTTGTGATTATTATGCCCTAGTGCTGGCGCTTTGCAATTAATCTACTTTTATACAGCTACGTTTATTGTCGTTTTCACTACATAACCTTAAAACATCAGATTTGGCGGTGGGGCTAAAAGTTACGTTTGCTCGGGGCAGGTTGTGATTTGTCACTACCTGCCCCGTAGTGCTTGTTTCCGACTGACATAGTTTGTGCTACATATTTTTTGTCTTTTCTTTATAGGATGAGGACGTATATAAGAAAAACGGAGCGGGGCAAAATATCTAAAGATATTTATGAGCAAGCAGCAGTTATTTTGGAGGAAGACAAAACTAAAAAAATTCGTGGCATCGCTAAGGATTTCGGATTATGTCATATGTCGCTAACAAGATATTTAAAGAAACGAAAACAAGCAAAAGAGAAGGGCACACCTGTGGAATCTCTCACAGTCGGCTACCAGAAGAATAGACAAGTTTTTAACGATGAACAAGAGGCAATTTTGGTGAGTTATTTGATTAAATGCAGCCAAATTTACTACGGACTAACGCCAAAGGATGTCAAGCAACTGGCATTTTCTTGTGCACTTAAGCACAACATTGTAATGCCACAATCGTGGCTAGACAAAAAGGAAGCAGGGTCTGATTGGCTAGCGGCATTTCTTAAACGCAATAAGTCGTTATCTATAAGATCACCAGAAGCTACAAGCTTGAGCAGAGCCACATCATTCAATAAAACGAATGTTGGTGATTTCTTTTCTAAATTGGCTGATGTGATGGATAGATATAAATTTCCTTTGGCACGGATATGGAATGTAGACGAAACAGGTGTGACAACAGTACTGAAACCAAGAAAAGTTTTAGCTCCAAAAGGATCTAAACAAGTTGGTTCCATCACATCAGCAGAGAGAGGGACTCTTGTAACTATCTGCGCAGCAGCAAATGCAGTGGGAAACTCGGTGCCATGTATGTTTATCTTCCCTCGAATTAAATACAGAGACTATTTTGTTCGCGATGGACCTCCAGGCTGCATTGGCGCCGGAAACGCAAGTGGCTGGATGACTGGACTTGAATTCAAAACATTTATGAAGCATTTCATAGATAATGTGAAACCATCTCCATCTGACCCTGTTCTTTTATTATTAGACAATCATTCTTCACACTTGGATATTGATGTCGTCGAAATGGCTAAAGAAAATAATGTGGTATTGCTGTCCTTCCCACCACACTGTTCGAATAAGCTCCAGCCTATGGATGTGGCGGTCTACGGACCATTCAAAAATTACTGTGCCAGTCAACAAGATGGTTGGCTTAGAAATAATCCAGGAAAGACAATGACTGTACATGATATACCATCAATAGTGAAAAATGCTTTACCCTTGGCATTAAATCCCAAGAACATTATTAACGGATTTAAGAAGACTGGTATTGCACCATTCAATAAAGATATTTTTCAAGATGATGACTTTTTGTCGGCTTTTGTTACTGATAGACCACTAGGCGAAACGATCAACTCGAACATCGAAAATGTTCCTGTTACGACACAGAACGGGGAGGCTTATGTTTCAGCTCTACCTCCTCCTCATTCTCCTATACAGAGTGCCATGGCATATCCCGAGAGCTCCATTCATGCTAACCCAGTTGCTGGCTGTAGTAAAGATATGATGCCTAACGAAAATAATTTTTCTCCCGAGACTGTTCGGCCTTATCAAAAAGCTGCTGCGAGAACAACCAAGATAAGAAGAAAAACTCGCAAATCAGCAATTTTAACTGATACACCAGAAAAAAATGCTTTGGCTCTGGAACAGAGTAAGAAGAAGGATAAACAATCCAAAAAAGAAAAGTCAGATAAAGGGGGAAAATCTACAGCAAAGAAGACAGAGATAGAACAGGAAAATACCAATAAGAGAAGGAAAACAAGTAACGAAAAAAGAATCCTTGCTGCAAAGAGGAAAGTATTACATGACACTGACGAAGAAAGTGCAGAAGAGGATGGATATTTTTGTCTGATGTGTTGTGATCCTTTGATCCGAAGAAATCTGGTGAGGAGTGGGTACAGTGTAGAGCTTGCAAGAATTGGTCACATGTGAAATGTGTTAGAGGAAATATTGCATATTACGTATGTGTGAACTGCGAAAGTGATTTTTCAGACTACAGTGACTAAACTGCTTGGTATTTTTTAAGTGTAGTTTATCTTCAATTACAAAATACGTTATGTTGATTAGTAGGCACGAAGGTTTTATTTAATACCTACAGAGGTTTATAATCTTGTAGTTGAAAAATTATCCATGTTTTGATTTAATGAAGAATACCCAATGTTAAGTTTGTAATTTTGTTTCTTTTTAGATGTTTTCGTTGTAATGAGGCAAAATACTGCTCTATAGATATAAGCATATTATTGAAATTAAGAAAAGTGACTAATTATGTTGAGTGTTCCTAATAAAAACTCTTATAATACGTTTGTTTCTTAGTGTAACAATTTGCCCCATGTAATGTAACAACCAGCCCCCTGCATGGGGTTGAAAGTTACACGGTTTTCTTTTCAGAATCCATTTATTTACGTCATTGCTATTTGTCTGCTATATAAAATATATTTTGGTAAAAGATCCTGAATAGTTACTTCATCAAACAAACCAATACTCAGGTGAAACAATTGAACCACTAAGAAGATATGACAGTTTGAAAAAAAAATGTCACAACCAGCCCCGGTCTCCCCTACTTAATGAAGCATAATAAGTAAATGATAAACATTTCAAAATGATTGCACTGCTTTAAAGCCCTTTGACCTTTAATAATGTGTGGATGCACCCTGATGTGCTACGCATTCTCCAACGCGCCTAGGCATGCTTCTGATCAGGTGGTCAATGTCCTCCTGTGGTATCTCATTCCAGGCAACCACCAACTCCTCTCGAAGTGCTTCTAGAGTCTGAGGAGGACGTTGCAAATTGAGCAATCTCCTACCCATCATATCCCACACGTGCTCAATTGGGGATAAGTCGGGAGATCTTGGTGGCCATGGTAACAATGTGACATCATTATGTTGAAAGAAGTCTATTGTGACTCTTGCAACATGTGGTCGGGCAATATCTTGTTGGAAAGTTGGATCTGCCAGGGTGTCAAGATAGGGTAAAAGATGGGGTTCTAAAACTTCGTGGATATAACGCTGCGCGTTCATGTTACCTCTGATGAAGATTAAAGGTGACCTGGAACCATAAGCTATAGCACCCCAAACCATAACTCCAACAGTGTGATGAACATGTCTTTCAATAAAAAACTGTGAATTCCTCCTTTCACCACGTCGCCTTCTAACCCTGGCACGACCATCGTGCATGCCTAAACAAAATCGAGACTCGTCACTAAAGACAATACTCTTCCATTCCTGATCCCAGAGTGAACGTTGTCTGCACCACTCAAGGCGATTACGTCGGTGTTCTCGAGTTAAAGGGAGGAGCCGGTGTGGCCGGTATGAAAACAAGCCAAAACTTCGCATGCCAGTAGGTCTTCCGTGTTCTGCAAACCATTCATTTGCAATGGACCTGGTAGTGGAGAAACGGTCCCTTAAGGCCAATAATCTTAGGCGGCGATCTTCACGGTCTGTTGTTCTACGGCGGCGTCCAGTGCCCCTTGCTCTTTGCGTACGGCCTTCTCGAAGCCATGCCTGACAACACCTAACCACAGTGTCTACACTTCTTTGCACTCTAACTGCAATTGCCCGAAAAGAAAGTCCAGCTTCCCGAAGTCCCACTATACGGCCCCTATCAAACTCACTAAGTTGACGAAATCGTACAGGTCTCCGTACTCTTGGCATCGTAACCGATCGTAAAGGATGTCAAGAACCAAAATCCGCGAACGTTGATTCTTTACTGCGGCTGAAATATTCATTTTTAGAGCATTATTGAATTAAAAAAAAAGCAGTATAAAAACCGGAATGTCCAACTGATAAGGCTGAACATTTTTTCACTTGTTATTTACAGTAAGATAAATACTTTCACCAACTTTTATTAAAATAAAACCATTTAAACTGGGTGTTCGGATTTATATGTCACTTAGTATAGTTTTTTATTTATAAACTTACAAAGGGTTACAAAGAAGAACAAAAAAATGTAAGTATCAATTTTGAATTTCTGTAAAAAAAAACTAAAAGCGTTCACGTCCTTAAAATTCTTTTAAAAACTACTCTAGTTTATCCCGATTCTAACGGTATGCCACAAGTCACAAAAAAGTTTAACTATCTTATTGAATTTTCAAATTTTGTGTTCAGGGGAAGGAAAATAGGAAAACGTGTAAAATCAAATTTCAATCATTTATTAGTTTTTCTGTTTCACAAATCCTGTTAAAAAAACTACATAATTAATGCCGTTGGGTTAAAAACTGTTTGAGGGACTTGAGGTGATAGAAAAGGACCTCCCCTGTTCGCCATTCCAATTTGGCAAACGATGCACCAAACACCCTGTATTTCTGACGGTCGTTTTAGAGTTATTTTTTCTCCAACATTTATTTTTATGAGGCGTTGTTTGTTATACTCAGAAACATACCCATTCCAACAACTGTTTTGTGACAATGGTTGTTCGTTTTTTCTGTACTGAACCGCTTGTACAACAAGAAGCGCATAACTTGAAACCCAGAGAAGTCCCACAAAATATTGACGAAATACGTGGGCCAACTTGACCAATATACGTACACAATTTCTCAACGGAGACAAAACAACACTTGAGCCGAACACCATCAGGTAACATACAGCCTCTTTGTTCACCTCCACCATAAGTATTATATGTTTACTTAGTAAAGATCAAAGCGCTACCTAAACATGACTGTAATACAGCCGTCTTTCATTTCCTTAAATGAAAATATGAGGACGTGCTAAAACATTTGGACACTAAATATTTACATTTATCTCTTATGCCGCGTGAGCGAGCAATAAAATATTTTATTAGCAACATTCACAGCCAAACGGTATGCGCTGGTGTCAAGGGAGTACGACCATCTTAAGAGGGGCCTTTAACTAGGGTGTTTCAGTTTATTGTTGCATAACTTTAAGATTCGATAGAACTTTTAAAATTAATGCATAAAGCCTATATAAACATGGGTCGAAAAATGCGTGGCTTCCGAAATACATGGTGTTTAAATTTACTTTTTAAAATAGTTTTTTTTTTAGATATTTCGAACAATATTTGATGTATAACAGTGAAAATCGGTATACAAGGGTTTTTTGGTACGACAAAACGAACAATGGGCATAGTTTTACTGTAGCCGCTAGAGGGCGCTCTCTACTGTACCTGTAGTGTATTAAAATGACCGAAAAAAATTTCTTAGTGCAGTTTTTTGCTTTTTGAATAAAAAAACTGATTCTTCGCACTTTTCTGCATAAAAAGCTCTCCTGTGAGTTTTCGTTATAGTTAGCCGTTTTTGAGATATTTCGACTTTTAAGGTTCGATGCATTTTTAATTATTTATGGGAAAATAATATTTTTTTTTTACATTTTTGATTTGGGCATTACAAGTAATTAAGATGATCGTTTAGATTGTATTTTAAACACAGCAATAATTCCTAACTCCAAATAAACACAAAAACAGAATATTAATTTGTTTAATTTTCCAATATTATTTTTAACAAATTAAATTAATTATTTACAACTAAAATGCTATTGGATAGTTTGGACAAACATACAAAATCTAAAGTAGTTGCTCGAAATGTAAACCCAATTGTTCAATACACAATTCGCATAGTCTACGAATGATCGAACGTGGTATAGCAGTATTCGAATAAGGCCTTATTTCATCACATGCATTCCTGATTCTGTCTATTAGCATATCTCTTGTGGTTACGGGAGTCTGGTACACTTTTTCTTTTAGAAATCACCACACAAAGAAATCTAATGGATTTAGGTCAGGGGATCGTGGAGGCCAGACGACTGGTCCTCCACGGCCGATCCATCTTTCTGGATAATTTTCATCCAGCCAGTTTCTAACTATTCTCGAATAATGAGCTGGACAACCATCAAGCTGGAACCAGGCCAATCTTCTTAAATCTAACATACGTCATCCCACATATTTGCATGTTCAGCCTTTAAAAATTCCAAGAAGGTCGCAGCATTTAACCTTGCAGGCAAAAGGTAGGGTCCAAATAGTCGATTACGGTAGATACCAATCCACACGTTCACACTAAATTCATGCTGAAAATTTCTTTCCCGAACTGCATGCGAATTTTCATGCGACCAAATATGTTGATTATGAAAATTACCACTCCACGTCTAGTGAAGCATGACTCATCGGTCCATAAAACGTACTTAAAAACTCCCTATTATTATCAGTTCTATCAAGAATCCACTGACAAAATGTGATTCTTCGTGCTCCGTCCCCTGGCTGTAGTCCTTGCACAGGTTGCAAATGGTAAGGACGTCTATGGTCATTTCTAAGAACACGGTGAACATGGCTTGCTGAAATTCCCAAGGCACCAGAAACTCTCCTAACACTTGTGGTCGGATCTCTATCAAACTCACGCAGAATCATACGGGTAAATCTGCGCTGACGAACATTTATGTTTTGATCCCTTTGGAGATTTCCAAAACCATTTTCAATTATTTGGCGATGCACTCGTACAAATACTGAGCGAGTTGGATGTCGTCTGTTTGGAAATCTTCGTGCGTATTCTCTGGCTGCTTCTGCTGCGTTTCCATCTACAAAGCCATACACAAAATGAATATCCGCTCTTGATTGAGAATAAAAATGGGATTTTTTAAAACTTACAAAAAAAAACAGGTAAAAGAAACTAAATTTCGTGCATTCACAATTGCAAAAAAAACGTTTCAGGTTTCAACAGACAACAAAACTAACTGTCAACTAATTGACGTTTAACCTTATACTGCTTTCAATTTCAAAAATATTTTCAGGCACAGCCTACCTCTAAAAATTATCGAAATACTGACTTTTTAACGTTATTTTATCATAAATAATTAAAAATGCATCGAACCTTAAAAATCGAAATATCTCAAAAACGGCTAACTATAACGAAAATTCACAAGAGAGCTTTTTTATGTTGAAAAGTGCGAAGAATCAGTTGTTTTATTCAAAAAGCCAAAAATTGCACTAAGAAAAAAATTTCGGTCATTTTAATATAATACACTACAGGTACAGTAGAGAGCGCCGTCTAGCGGCTACAGTAAAACTATGCCCATGGTTCGGTTTGTCGTACCAAAAAACCCTTGTATACCAATTTTCACTGTTATACATCAAATATTGTTCAAAATATTTAAAAAAAAAACTATTTAGAAAGTAAATTTAACACCCTGTATTTCGGAAGCCACGCATTTTTCGACCCATGTTTATATAGACTTTATTCATTAATTTTAAAAGTTCAATCGAATCTTGAAGTTATGCAACAATAAACTGAAACAGCCTGTATAGACAGTTTCCAGGAACATTCATTATTCGGAAAAACTATGGAATTAGCTGTGGAAATTTATATTGCCAACACAGGGGATCAGATCAGAAGCTGAGATTCTTGACATGGGTCCGTTCTAAAAAAAAAAAAAAGGTATCAGGTAGATCAACTGTGCATTTACTTCATAAATGGTTATGTTTCGGCACAAGGTATTCCATTTGAACTAGCCACAAGGATGTAAAAAAATTAGTACAATTTTTATTCTATTTTTTTTTTCAAAAATAATCAGGACACTTCCAAGAAAAAAAAAGAAGTATGAGCGATTTTTGATCACGTCATTTAACAAAAATAGTTATTGTTTCACCTTGTTAAATGTAAAAACAGTAACTCAATTATCAAGTAAAAAAGTGATAGTTTTGAAACTATACTGTCTTTATTCTCACTTTGTAGCGTATGATAATGTATACTTACTTGTTTTTTTTATGTAATAACTCTATTATTTATGAATTAGTACGAATATTTATGGTTTGAGTTTTGCTCCGAAGATATTCTTCGTTAATTACGATATAAGAAACATGCTGTTGTTTGTTTAAATATAGAATTATTTTTGTTGAATGTAATTATTAAATGTAATTATATGACTATTGAATCGAATTATTATCAGAGTTGAAATATTTGCTTTTGTGCTGTTTATGTGAACTTGAGTATAAAAAAAATATATTAAAATAAAAATACTCGTAGAATTCTGCATTACTGCGTTTATCTTTTGGAAGAATAATACAAATAGATGATAAGAACCAGTATAAATATGTTTTTGTAGAGTATAAAGCAGTAAATCACATGCATTTAATTTACAACAATTAAAGATTTATTTTATTATTTAGATTTAAAGTCATGTAACTTAGCAATATTCATTGGCATTTTTGTCGTAGTAATGCTATTTATTTAGTCCAAATCAATCTAGAACTTTGCAATCAATTTTCTGACTTCGATTTTTACACGTTATTGCCGACACACTGGGTATATGTAAACGCATCTCTTAACGAGTAATGGTCGCCTAAGTGGGTTGTCCAATTTGTGTCGTTTCTCATACGTTGTAATGACGACAAGAAAACACAATTAACAGTTTATTTATTTTTCGAAATTTGCATACATATACACTTACGCTATTGTGACTAG
>CAVLJG010000007.1:8553110-8622166 GCA_963669975.1 Acanthoscelides obtectus | reverse complement strand
CCGGGAGGAGGCGTCACAGGAGTAATGGCTCGAGAACATCAGTAATAGGATTGCTGGTGTTGAACTGTGGCAGTTGTTGAAATTCATCTTTTTTAGTTTATCTGGAATATGGGCATAATTTCAGCGGAAGACCGATTCGGACGAGAAACTTGATTGTAATACTCAAAAATTTCACTTGTTTAGGGTGGATTTGACCAGGATTGTCAAATCAACAGTCCGTTGTTCTCCACCTATAGTGTAACAGTCCGTTGAATACAGCGGATGAGCTTCAAGTTCCAGTCAACAAATTTTAGCAACCAATAGCTATGAAATGTTTGAAAATAAATACTGTCAAAGTATGAGATGACAGCTTGTCATTGAACCATCACCAGCTTATTGAATATTAAGAAATTACATATAATTCATTCAAATGTAAAAAAGTGTTCGATTTTTGAATAAAATTCACGTTTAATTAATATTGTCGATTGTTTATTCATGTTTTATTATTTTCTTCAATTGATATGCGATTTTACTGATTCAACATCACCTACCGTGTGTTTTTCCTATAAACCTCTTGCAGATAGCCATTAAGCCCCTACTTGATGTCAGGCTCTACCAAAAATTTCATAGATATTGCTCGTTTCCAAACATTCATTCATTTACTTGCCGTTCATTATAGCACCGTCGATTGATATTCCCACAAAACCATTCAAGATTTTTGATATCCATATATCCATAAAGTAAAATATTTTTTGGTTGTTCAGGAACATCCACACTATATTTACAGCGATTAAGAAATACTCAAATATACACTAAGTGACATATAAATCCGAACACCCAGTTTAAATGGTTTTATTTTAATAAAATTTTGTATAAGAACTTAATGAAGCATAATAATTAAATGATAAAATTTCAAAATGATTGCACTGCTTTAAAGCCCTTTAACCTTTAATAATGTGTGGATGCACCCTGATGTGCTACGCATTCTCCAACGCGCCTAGGCATGCTTCTGATCAGGTGGTCAATGTCCTCCTGTGGTATCTCATTCCAGGTAACCACCAACTCCTCTCGAAGTGCTTCTAGAGTCTGAGGAGGACGTTGCAAATTGGGCAATCTCCTACCCTTCATATCCCACACGTGCTCAATTGGGGATAAGTCGGGAGATCTTGGTGGCCATTGTAACATCATTATGTTGAGAGAAGTCTATTGTGACTCTTGCAACATGTGGTCGGACATTATCTTGTTGGACAGTTGGATCTGCCAGGGAGTCAAGATAGGGTAAAAGATGGGGTTCTAGAACTTCGTGGATATAACACTGCGCGTTCATGTTACCTCTGATGAAGATTAAAGGTGACCTGGAACCATAAGCTATAGCACCCCAAACCATAACTCCAACAGTGTGATGAACATGTCTTTCAACAAAAAACTGTGGATTCCTCCTTTCACCACGTCGCCTTCTAACCCTGGCACGACCATCGTGCATGCCTAAACAAAATCGAGACTCATCACTAAATACAATACTGTTCCATTCCTGATCCCAGAGTGACCGTTGTCTGCACCACTCAAGGCGATTACGTCGGTGTTCTCGAGTTAAAGGGAGGACCCACTGTGGCCGGTATGAAAACAAGCCAAAACTTCTCATTCGTCGGTAAACACTTCGCATGCCAATAGGTCTTCCATGTTCTGCAAACCATTCATTTGCAATGGACCTGGTAGTGGAGAAACGGTCCCTTAAGGCCAATAACCTTAGGAGGCGATCTTCACGGTCTGTTGTTCTACGGCGGCGTCCAGTGCTCCTTGCTCTTTGCGTACGGCCTTTTCGAAGCCATGCCTGACAACACCTAACCACAGTGTCTACACTTCTTTGCACTCTAACTGCAATTGCCCGAAAAGAAAGTCCAGCTTCCCGAAGTCCCACTATACGGCCCCTATCAAACTCACTAAGTTGACGAAATCGTACAGGTCTCCGTATTCTAGGCATTGTAACCGATCGTAAAGGATGTCAAGAACCAAAATCCGCCAACGTTGATTCTTTACTGCGGCTGAAATATTCATTTTTAGAGCGTTAGTGAATTAAAAAAAAGCAGTATAAAAACCGGAATGTCCAACTGATAAGGCTGAACATTTTTTCACTTGTTATTTACAGTAAGATAAATATATTCACCAACATTTAAACTGGGTGTTCGGATTTATATGTCACTTAGTATACTTTCTGGAACCAGCATGTCAAGTCCTGAAGGCACTTCTTCTTCATCGTTAAGCTCATTTGTTTGGGAAATATTTTCTCCGTCACTGAAATCGTCGTCTGAGACATCGGAAATATGCGGATCTGTGGGAATTACGGTCCGTGCCTTCTTTTTGCCGAAAAAACATGTAGTGCTTATGGTTGGAAAATTATCCAGATCAGAGGACTGAAAAAGAAAACGTAATTATTCTGGCAATGTTGCTTGAGAGATACATACTAAACAAAGTCATTTTCCTGCCTTATTTTCTGATCTATCGCTTAAGAATAATCATAAACATAAAGACTCAACCTTCTTTTGCACCAACCAAGGCTAATAAAACATAAAAACACATGATTACTTGCCATTTGCAACAAAAATCCCAACTACAGATTCATACGTGCACCAAACACCTGCTACGCGGCAGCTTTTTATAAACAGAGGTCGCTCATAATATTATTTCCGTTAATGAATAATGTAGCTTACGAGCGACACTGCCCAATCAGACCGTTAGAGCAGGGAGGACGAGAAATTGAGGTTTAAAGATGATGTCGCCTACAGGTTATGGCACCAGATATAGGGTTAGCAAATAGATGTACATATTTTGTATTATATTGTAAATCTCAACTTCAAAAAACATCAAATGGCGTGTCATACTCTACCCATGCTTACGATTAGTAAATAATTTTTAATCGTTTTCCCCTCATTTAAGAAAGTTAAGCATCCCACAAACCGGCGCGAAATATTCGCTTTGGCTGCGAAAATTTCGCGGCGATGAATTCGCGATCAGATTAAAACGCGGCAATTTACGGACAGGCTCAGACTTGTGCGAAGCGAATGCGATTGTTCCAGCGTTTTTATCGCGGCGTATTTCAGTTCGCCTTTGACCGCGTTTTTGACGCCGTTCTTCAAAAATTCGCAATGGCAAAAACGGAATTATTGATAGAAATAGTGAAAAAGTATCCTTGTTTGTATGATTTGTCGAACGATGAATACAGGAATGTGAGAAAGAAAGACAAGATTTGGATGGAAATAGGAAAAGAATTACTCATTAAATTTTGTTCAAATCGTTTTCCCATGTTTGAGGTTTCGAAAATACCCCCATCACTATTTTTTCCGAAACCACCAATATCAACACATATAAATTTATAGTCCGGGCCAACAATGGCCATAAGTACTATTGAATATTTATGTAAATAGCACCAGTAATTGGAGCCACTGTTGTTAGGTCTCTTGATTGTTACATGTTTACCGTCCACGCTGCCAATGCAATTGGGAAATCCCCATCTATTTTCAAATTCTTCAGCACATTTTTTCCATATATTCTCTGTTGGTTCTGGTAAATATATATGCTCCATATGTCTGCATATCGCTTCACAGACTTCGGTTACGATTGCACTCACTGTTGTAAAGCCAACTCGAAAGCTATGCCCAATGGTATAGAAGGTGTCACCAGTGGCAAGGAATCTATAAAAAAATCGTTTTTAGGTGATGAAGTAAAAAAAAGGTGGAATAATATCAGAGACACATTTGCAAAATATATAAAATCTACCAAACCAAAGACCGGCCAAGCAGTGGGCAACATAAAAAAATGGCAGTGGGCTGACTACATGGAATTTTTCCGTCCTTTTTTGGCATTTGCCAAAACGTCGTCTAATGTGAAAGATATTGACGTCATACATTATGAGACTGCCGAATTTAACTCAAATATATATCAGGAAAGGGCTGGAAATGTAGAAACCGAAAATTTGGAAGACCGCGGCCATGGAGAAGATGAAAATGCTGATGTAGATGCAGAAGATGCACAGAACGCCTCGGCAACACAGACAGCACCACCTTCTTCATTGAACACTACAGCAGTGACTACTCCAGGGCACACCTTTCCGCAGACTGCAACTACACCAAAATATAAAACGAGCAGAAAACGCTATGAACCACCATCTTCGTCTGTACAACAGCTCATTAATTATTTTGAAGGTAAACAACCTAAAAAAGAGAACGAGGCCATTGATTCACTTTTCTTGGCACATGCACAGACTGTGAAAACACTTCCCTTAAAGCGTCAAGCCCGAATAAACTAAAAATAGCCGAATTAATAGCGCACGAAGAATTTGAACATATTGAAGAAATGTCTTCAGCGTCTACCCAGAATTCTGCAAGTATGTATGATAGTAGTATGTCGTCCTTTCCAAGCGGCACTGGGTTTACTCCAATAATATACCCAACAGAGGAGGCAAATTCTGCCTCGAATTATTTAGCAACATTTAATCCTAGTGGCAACATGTAGTCCAATTATTACAATAAAATATTTATTTCACGATCCCTGAAGTTTTCGTATTCGATAAGCCTACTAATTTTAATACATATAATTTTTTTACCTGAGTGTAATAGCAAGTCGTTCTTCTGGCGAAATAGCTTCACGATAATTTGTGTCAGATTTTCGTATTTCATCTTTCGCCAAGTTCAATATTTCATCGAAACACTCTAGAGTCATTCTAAAATATACGTAAAAGCGCCGTTCATCCACCCGAAGTTGTGGCATCAAGGTATGGTATTCCCCAAATTTATTTCGTTCCAAGTTAATATCATGTACCCACTTCCTTCGTTTCCTAAACAAAATTGAAAATATTTGTTTTATGTACTTCATTAAACTTAATACATACCCAACTATCAAATGGCGTTAAATAAACATAACTTACCGTGCATTTTGTTCCTCTTCTAAAGCAAGAAATAGAAGTGCCTCCTCTTCTTCTGAAGACGAGCTCATTGCAAAAGGCAAAAATAAAATGTACGCAACCTGTCGAAACCTTCACGTTCGCGGAGCGAATAAGACGCTTTGGTATGAATAAACAGGCGAAACAGATTGCGAATTTCGCTCTGAATTTCGTTGCGAATACTTCGCCGCGATTATTTCGCGCCGGTTTGTGGGATGGTTTAAGATCCGCCCGTGGTACGGAGACTCGATCTGTTTACTTATTCCGTATGGCGTTGATGACGTAACCGCGAAGAACGGCGACTACAACTATACCTACTGTATTGACGTAGTGACCAAAAAGTTCGCCGATCATTTCCAGCCGACCGCAACTACCGTATGCATATTATCCGGTACGGACGACGGGCAAACAGCGGGCATAATGTATGATGTATGTTTGTCGTTCATTTTTCAAGATCAATTACAGTGCGTTTGGCGCATTCCGGCATGTCAGATAATTTTTGGCGAGCGAAGATAAATGAGTTTGTGCGGAAAACCTAAAAAATGCATTAATAACGACCCGCAGCAAATCGAGTTATCCCCAGCATTTCGCCGGCGCGAGATAACCGAAAGTACCAGGACGGACGAACGATCTCGATGGATGGACGGTTCTTTGGTTGGCTTGCAGACGGGACGGTACTCGCCTCATAAAACGCATATCGCCGAACCACAGATGGATTCTTTTTTATTTTGGCTCATTCTGATAGTACAGCGACCTTAGCGACTTACGATTAGCAGCAGTGGCGTATCAGGGGGGCGGCGGGGGTGGTCCAGCGGATAAGGTGGTGACCTGGTGACTCAACGTTAAGACAGAAAAACAAATCATACCGCTGGTGCCAGTGACGACACCACCGCAGTTTCGAGTTTGATATTCATTGTACCATTGGACGGATTTTCAAAAACTAGAAGGCTTTTTCATCCTTGGCACAGCAGTAACCTTATTCGCAAAAAAATGAAGCATTCCATGTTGACTGTCTGAAGAGAAAAGTGAAATTTCCACCATCCATTATGGTCTGGGGCAGTATGCCATCAAAAGGAGTAGGAAAACTTCATTTTATTGATGGCAATGTGGATACAAACAAATATTTGACAATTTTAGAAGAATCGCTTTTACCAGTGATGGAAGAATGTTTGACATCCGGCCAAGATTTTGTGTTTCAGCAAGATGGTGCAGCGTGCCATACCTCAAAAAAGGCTATAAAATGGCAGAAAATAATGTACCACTTTTGAAATGGGTTTCTAGCAGATCTGTCACCTATTGAAACTTTGTGGCACGAGACGAAAAAGGTTCTACGACAACATCCTGCTCGTACAACCACCGAACTGAGACAAAAGCTTCAAGAAATATGGGATTGTTTTACACCAAATTTTTGCCAAAACTTGGTTAACACTATGCCCCAAAGAATTTCAGCCGTAATAAAAAATAAAGGTGATGCTACCAAATGGTAATCTTTCAATTGTTGCTTTGTTAACTTCGCGCATTTATTCGCACATTGTTTATTTGTTCAGATGTTATATTAGTTATAGGTCTAAGTGATTTCAAATATGTATTTTTTACGACTAGAGTGTATCTAAAATGTTTTTGAGAAAATACATTGTTTTAGAAGTAAATAGTTTCGTCATGTTTAGTTTATAAAGGCATATTTTGGTACAAATCTTGAAGTGGGCCAACTGAAGTGGGAAGGGGCTCGTACTTCCTCTCCGGTTTTGCCATAGGAAGTAAAAATTTAGAAAAAAATTAGATCGATTTCATCTTGTTTGTGCATATCATAGTATAACTGGTATCTGTCATATACCTGAAAGAATTATTCTGATAACCTAAAATTCCTTAGCGCTCAAGCTGATCAGTGGAAATATATTGTTTATCTTGCATAGACTGCTGTGCGATGTTATAGATATACAATAAATAAAATGGAAGGTTTTCTTCTTGACGACTCCACTGATTTTCCAAAGAAGAGTATAATAATGGTTTATAGTCAAGTATACTATGCGAAATATTTATTATGCTTTATCACGCATTAACATTTATAATTTATTCCACAGGCCATAGTGGTTCAAAATTGGATCCTTAAATATGGCCAAAATTAGAAAGAACAAAATGGCGGATTTAATATGGTGTACACCTTTACAAAAAATGCTCTGATTGGGCTCAATCAAAGTTTCAGATGTTATGATACCGATACGACGCCATTTTTTCGTATTTATTCGCTGCATGTTTTTCGAATTTTTTCATTTTCTGAGACGTTTACTTCAAAATGCCGTAGAAAAAGAATTATTTTTGACACGCTTTTATTAGCTTGGCCTGTATGCATCTATGTATACTAAGTGACATATAAATCCGAACACCCAGTTTAAATGGTTTTATTTTAATAAAAGTTGGTGAATGTATTTATCCTACTATAAATAACAAGTGAAAAAATTTTCATCCTTATCAGTTGGACATTCCGGTTTTTATACTGTTTTTTTTTAATTCACTAACGCTCTAAAAATGAATATTTCAGCCGCAGTAAAGAATCAACGTTGGCGGATTTTGGTTCTTGACATCCTGTACGATCGGTTACGATGCCTAGAGTACGGAGACCTGTACGATTTCGTCAACTTAGTGAGTTTGATAGGGGCCGTATAGTGGGACTTCGGGAAGCTGGACTTTCTTTTCGGGCAATTGTAGTTAGAGTGCAAAGAAGTGTAGACACTGTGGTTAGGTGTTGTCAGGCATGGCTTCGAGAAGGCCGTACGCAAAGAGCAAGGGGCACTGGACGCCGCCGTAGAACAACAGACCGTGAAGATCGCCGCCTAAGATTATTGGCCTTAAGGGACCGTTTCTCCACTACCAGGTCCATTGCAAATGAATGGTTTGCAGAACACGGAAGACCTATTGGCATGCGAAGAGTTTACCGACGAATGAGAAGTTTTGGCTTGTTTTCATACCGGCCACACTGGGTCCTCCCTTTAACTCGAGAACACCGACGTAATCGCCTTGAGTGGCGCAGACAACGGTCACTCTGGGATCAGGAATGGAACAGTACTGTCTTTAGTGACGAGTCTCGATTTTGTTTAGGCATGCACGATGGTCGTGCCAGGGTTAGAAGGCGACGTGGTGAAAGGAGGAATACACAGTTTTTTGTTGAAAGACATGTTCATCACACTGTTGGAGTTATGGTTTGGGGTGCTATAGCTTATGGTTCCAGGTCACCTTTAATCATCAGAGATAACATGAACGCGCAGCGTTATATCCACGAAGTTCTATAACCCCATCTTTTACCCTATCTTGACACCCTGGCAGATCCAACTTTCCAACAAGATAATGACCACATGTTGCAAGAGTCACAATAGACTTCTTTGAACATAATGATGTCACATTGTTACCATGGCCACCAAGATCTCCCGACTCATCCCCAATTGAGCACGTGTGGGATATGATGGGTAGGAGATTGCTCAATTTGCAACGTCCTCCTCAGACTCTAGAAGCTCTTCTAGAGGAGTTGGTGGTTGCCTGGTATGACACAGGAGGACATTGACCTCCTGATCAGAAGCATGCCTAGGCGCGTTGGAGAATGCGTACCACATCAGGGTGCATCCACACATTATTAAAGGTTAAAGCAGTGCAATCATTTTGAAATTTTTATCATTTACTTATTATGCTTCATTAAGTACTTTTTAAAATTTTATTAAAATAAAACCATTTAAACTGGGTGTTCGGATTTATATGTCACTTAGTATATGTATGTAACCGGATCGTTAAGCATACTTTTCACCAATGACCAGAAGTTCGATTAATTTGAAACTTCGCACACCTATCAAGGATAAATTATTTTATAGATCCTCTGCTAGATCTGTATGCTAGTTCAGAAACTTTTCAAACAACGTAGTAGAACAAACCGCCTTAGCTACCGTCCAATCTTTTTTGATAAAATAATGCCAAGGCGTATTCGGGCTTTATTTTGCGAGATATATGGTGTAGAGTGCATACCGGCACAAAGAGTAACGTAATGTAATGCTCTTGGCATCTTGGTTACTTGAGAGAAAGAGAGGAGAGATGCCTTATCATCTAGAGGACATAAAACGTACGGCCCGGCGATATCCCGGTCTTTAAGATGCATTTTCGAAGATTTAATAAATTTATGCGTTCTTGGGGGCAGAAAGTGACCGAATCTCGTTTTTCCCGTTCGAGAAAGGAGGCTTATTCCTCTACGTCGCGTCTCCATTGCAACAGCGGCGTACTCAACATATTCTTCACCACTCAAACAATTCGCTCTAATAACACTGATCAACAGCCAAAAAATATCCTAAATAAAATCAACAAAATATTACTATTTTTAATGTGCTAAAACCGGAATGAAACTTATTTTTTCAATATTAGTTCACGTTTTAGAGATACGGTAATTATATGTGTTCCTGCTGTGACAGTGTTAATATACTGTAATTCACAAGAATACACGTGCTACATTTTTATATTCGGCAAGGAAAGATGATGTAATCGACATGATTGTGTTACGTTATACATACGTGTACATTATATTGTTTTATATTAGCCATTTTTTCCTCAGTTGGCTGACAGCGTTCATGCAAGATGTCTCGAAAGTGTGTAAACAATCCAGATCAGTTTTGTTACGTGTGTGGTGATGCGACTTTTGCGTCTCAGAGACGGTCTATTACTCCACTAATAACAAAGGCATATCAGCTTTATTTCGATTGTAAACTAGGTGATCAAGACAAACAGTGGGCACCCCACATCTGCTGTATTACATGTGCTTCAAGTCTGAGGAGCTCGTTAAATGGCAAAAAACTGTCTATGCGCTTTGCTGTCCCAATGGTTTGGAGAGAGCCTACAAATCATATTAATGATTGTTACTTTTGCATGGTACCTTGTGTTGGACAAGTCACAGGTATGTCCAAGAAAAAAAAATCGGTTATTAACTACCTAAACATACCATCTGCGATGAGACCTGTGCCTCACAGTGACGAAAATCCTATTCCAAAACCCCCAGAATCCTACACTTGCGAATCAGAAAACGAATCAGATCATGGCGATCGATTGATTCGTCAGGAAGAAGATATGCCATCAACGTCAAGAGATCCTGATTTTATACCGAGCACGTCATGCCACCAACCGCACAAAATAACACAGTCAGAGTTAAATGATCTTGTAAGAAATTTAGAACTTCTGAAATGTAAGGCAGAGTTACTTGGATCAAGACTGCAGCAGTGGAACTTGTTAGAAGACGATGTTTCGGTATGTGTTTTTCGTAAACGCCAAAGACTTAGAACCATTTTTTAATATGGAGAATAACTTGGTTTTCTGCAGTAACATTAACGGCTTACTGGCGGCTTTAAATATAAACTATAACCCAGAAGAATGGTGATTGTTTATAGACAGTTCAACATTGAGTTTAAAGGCAGTGTTATTGCATATTGGAAATATTTTACCATCTCTTCCTGTAGGGTATGCAGTTCACATGAAAGAATCATATGACAATATGAAGTACCTATTGACATGCATAAAATACGATGAGCACCAATGGCATATTTGTGGCGATTTGAAAGTTGTTGCACTTTTACTTGGGATGCAGCTAGGCTACACAAAGTTTTGCTGTTTTTTGTGTGAATGGGACAGTCGGGCAAAGGCACTTCATTACACCAGACAAAACTAGCCTGTTCGTCAATTCCTAGAGCCAGGTCAAAAAAATTTACAGCATATGCCATTAGTAGATTAAAAAAAATTTTATTACCACCACTGCATATCAAGTTAAGCCTAATGAAAAGCTTTGTCAAGGCATTAGATAGAGATGGGTCAGCTTTTCAATACCTGCGTCAGAAATTTCCAAGACTAAGTGAGGCAAAGGTTAAAGAAGGTATTTTTGTTGGGCCACGTATTCGAAATATTTTGAAAGACACACAGTTTGAAAACACTTTAACAGGTATTGAAAAAACTGCTTGGAATGATTTCCGTCTGGTGGTCACTAATTTCTTGGGAAATAGAAAAGCTGACAACTATGAAACCCTTGTTAAAAATATGCCGCCGTCGTATCAAAAGATGGGCTGTAATATGTCTCTTAAGATACATTTCCTACACTCACACCTGGACTTTTTTCCTGACAATTGCGGAGCCGTAAGTGATGAGCACGGCGAACGTTTTCATCAGGATATTTCAACAATGGAAAAAAGGTACCAGGGAAAGTGGAATCCTTCCATGCTTGCAGACTACTGTTGGACTCTTGGTAGAGATGCTCCAGAAACGATCCATAAAAGAACAGCAAAAAGGCAGCGCATATAGTGATTCTTATAAGTATATGAATCTTGTTACTTTTTTTAATATATCCTTAAAAATAAAAAGTTTTTTTTCTAAACCGCAACTAATTTTTTATTTCATTGTCATTTTTGGATTCAGCGCCCCAAAATTAACAAAGAAGTGCACTTTTCCCACAAGATGCAATTAAAAAACTAAAATTTGTTGTCCAGTGTGATCAAAATAGTAAAAAAAAAGTTTACGTGACTTTGCCACCGTTGCCCCTCTCTGGATCGGCGCATATTCAATCAAGTTGACGGCATTTCCCGTTGGAAGTAAAACAATGCATAACGACTTTAAACTATGATTCCTCTCCGACCATGTTCCAGGTGTAGATATCGTCCGTTGTTCTTAGCCAGAAAGACGACAGGCGATCGATCGGGGAGTGGAATATAATAAAAAAAATTGCGTTTCGAATGATCGTCGTCGTCGATCTGTTCTCCCAGCATAAATCTCCATATATTTACAACCCGACCGTTTTTGACGTTTCCAGATTTTTAATATCTCCTTGCTCAGCCGCAGCATCGGCATCTTCTTATTAATAATCGGCGTACCGTCCCAGCGTCTCTCGTCTCCGAAAGATCACCGAGGGAATTTTTCCAAGATATCCCGGCAACAATGAGGAATTTTAAAATATCGTTAATTTCAGATATATCTCTCTCTTGGACGATTATGTTTAACCGATAACATTTTTGTGCGCGAGACGCGCAGCTTACGGTAATTTTTTTGTTCGCGTTCGACGATAGGTTGGTGAACGTAGCGAATATCCCATCGGGAACCGTTGAGAACTTCGTCCGCCGTTAAAATGTCATGTCTTTCTGATCAGATATAGGTAGTATAGGTACGGACTTCCAGAGGCGGATATCAGGGAAGCGGGGATGCTGGCGACTCACTCTGTCTACTTTTTTCTCACTTTTCGTTGAAAACATTCATTTTTCTCACTATTTTCGCTCTAGCTGTATACTTTATCTGAAGTCACTTGAAACACTGTGAAATACCGGGTTCGTTTTATATATCTATATTTAACACGCTCTGTTGCTGCAAAAATCGCCAAATTTCGCAGCAAATAAGATATCAAAGGCAGTTTCACCGGTCCACGTGGAGTAAAGCACGCCTATGCGTGGACATAGCCAATGAGAAAGCGTGTATTTCAGAGCTCGGAACAAGTGCAGGTGGCTACTGAAAATTGAAACAGTTTAGCCAGTGCCGTGTAGCGGTGAATAAACGTGTTTTTTTAGTGTGTCCGTGTTTTTTCATAGATTTTATTAGTTTGTGTTTTTGACTTTTGAATACTCAGTTTACTTGTTGATTTAATTGTTGTGTTGATTGTTCTTGTGTGTCCTAAATATGGCTCTTTGGAGACCTTGGGAAAATGCTCCAAGCCACGAGGAGATGGTTGATGAACCTGTGCAGGCAGAATTCTTTCATAAAGATTATGAAATAGTGTTGAATAATCTAAAAATTTTGGTTTGTGTTATCTACAGAGCTCCTTCGAGCAGATTATCAAGTTTTATTGATCATATAGACAACTTTCTCTCATTTGTGTCTCCTCAGTATGATAATATATGCTTGCTGGGTGATATAAACGTTGATCAAATTACTGACCATTCTTTCTAGATTGCATTGCGTGCTACGATATGGTATCTCACATCACCCAACCAACTAGGATAACTTTAACCACGGCAACCTCCATAGATGTCATTTGTACAACAAATAACTTAGCTGAATCATTAATTTCAACTAGCTCTGTACCTGTTCCGAATTTGTCAGATCATAATGTAGTCAGATGTGACTTCAACATCACACGGCCTAAGAATTTTCAAAAGACTGTCAAATATAGAGATTTTAAACACTGTTGTAAAGATCAGTTTTTGGTGGATTTGGATAAAATCCCATGGGACGATATATATTACATCACTAACTTAGAGGATAAAGCTACGTTTTTTTCTAATCATATTTTGGATTTGTTTGATGTCCATGCTCCTGTTATTTCATCACGTATTACTAAACCTTATGCTCCATGGCTCACAGGTGGTATAAAATTTTTGATCTCCGAGAGAAATAAAGCCTTTAGAAAATATCAGATTTTAAAAAGTCCAGCTAGTCTCGAATATTACCAGAAATTAAGAAATGATGTCATTTCCGCTATTAGGCGGGAGAGAAGCAGCATATCTAGCTTCAATGAACAACTAAATAGTAACAAGCATCTCTGGAAGCTGTACATTCATTGAAACTCAAACTAATGTAGATAGATCTTTACCTACACAGTTGAAGAATGCCGATGAAGTAAACAATTATTTTTCTTCCGTTTTCACGCCTTCGGGCAATTGCAAGGATCTAGTTGATAAATTTAATAGTACCAAAATTAATGAAAGTGCTAGATTTGAATTTAGTTTTGCTACCCCACAAAATGTGCTAGACATTATTCTGTCCCTAAAATCTAATGCAGCAGGTTCGGATGGTATAACAGTCTCAATGCTGAAGCTTTGCTTGCCTCGAGTATTACTACCCCTGACGCATTTATTGAACTGTTGCCTGGAGGCTGGGTATTTCCCTGATGCTTGGAAACTATCTCTTGTCAAACCCTTGCCTAAATGTAAAATCCAAAATGTCTCTCAGACTTAAGACCTATAACTTTGATTCCTGTTATATCGAAGATATTGGAGAAATTGATTAAACATCAGGTTTATCATTATTTCTCTAATAATGATTTCTTTCCCAAGTGTCAATCTGGTTTCCGCAGTGGTTTTAGTACAACTTCAGCTTTAGCAAGGGTTTTAGATGACATCATTGCTTCGCTTGATAAGGGAGATGCTTCAGCACTTGTATCATTAGATTATTCTAAGGCGTTTGATAAAATAGATCATGAGCTTTTATGTGCTAAATTGAAGTTTTTGGTTTTCAGACATACCTCTAATGTTTTTTATAACATATCTTTCAAATCGTAAACAAGTAGTAGAGATAGACAACACTATATCTAGTCCGATTGATATAACATCAGGTGTCCCTCAGGGTTCAGTTTTAGGGCCCTTGTTGTACTTAATTTATACTATAGACTTGGGTAGCTCTGTGAAAAACTCTTCTGTGATGTGCTATGCCGATGATACACAGATATATAAAAGCTTTAATAGTAACACTTTGCATACTTCAATCAATGAGCTTAATGATGATTGGAGGCAATAGTAGGATACTCAAATGGTAATAATCTTAAGCTCAATAAGGATAAGTGCTCAGTGATGCTTTTTTGTCCTGCTGTCAAACGTAACACTGTATTGAATTCTCTTGATGTAAAAATCGACAAGGAGCGTCTAGCTGTCGTAAATACTACAAAAAATTTAGGGTTGATTATTGATTATACTTTACGGTTTAAGGAGCATGTCTCGTCTATCTTAAAAAAATGTTATGCAACGTTGAAGTGTTTTTATGTCAATCGCTCTATTTTGAATTTTAAAGTTAGAAAAAAGTTATGTGAGGCTATTATATTTCCAAGCTTATTTTACTGTAGCACTGTGTTCTATCATTGTCTTGATTCTATCACAAAAGCAAGACTCCAAAAACTCCAAAATACTTGTTGTCGATTTGTATTTAATCTCAAGAAGTATGATCATGTTTCCTTAAAGAGATTTCAGCTTGGTTGGATGTGTATAGAAAATGCTTGCAAGTACCATCTAGCAGTGTTTACACATAAGATCATATCTTCTAGATCCCCCTTGTATCTTTATGAGAAATTTGTTTTCAGACGAAATAATTCAGACATTGATTTCAGACACAAAAAAAGACTAGAGATCCCTATGTATAAAACAACTTTATTTCGTAGTTCATACACTTACAATGCTATCCTGATTTATAACGAATTAGATGACAATATAAAGGATTGGCCAGTAAACAGATTTCGTAAGCATGTGAAACAGATTTATTTGTCATTATAGTAATTTTGGAAAAGTTAGTTTTTAATTCTTACATTTAATTTTAGTTTACGTAATATATGTGTGTATATATGTATGCTAGGAAGCTATCAAGCTCGTTGTTTTGAAGCGTCTTTTCCTTATCAAAGTTTCTTTTGATTGAGTGTTTCAATTGAGTATTTGGGTAGGTTAAGTAGAGTAGCCAAGAGCTAGACTTCGCCTACGTAGAGGTCACATTATGTGGTAGTGTATATAATGTGCCTAATAAAGACATTTTATTATTATTATTATTATTTAGAGGAACAGACCCAAAGAGTAATCCTAAATATGTATGATTGTCTGAAAAACGAAAATCCAGATTCCTCGCAAAATCAAATTTTAAACAGAATTTGTATCCTGACAAAAATCAGTCGGTCTACATTTATCGGGTTATAAAAAGGGGAGATGTAGTCAACCATTCCTTCCACAGAAAGCGCATAGGGCAAAAATTAAAAAGAATAGACGTGGGTTTTCAGGAAGATATTCGTCGTATAATATACGGATTTTATAAAGAAAATTTGGTGCCCACGTTGGAAATGATACGGGATAAATTAAAAGATTATCCTGAAGATTTTTATAATTACAAATGCTTAGACTCACTGCACTGTATTGTAAAACTGTGTGGTTTTCAATACAAAAAATTAGATAAAAGAATGGTGATTATGAGTCGTCTCGAATCGTTGAATTGCGCCAAGAATTTTTGCACAAAGTTAAAATCTATAGAGAGCAGAAAAGAAATCTGATTTACCTGGATGAAACGTGGTATGATACCCATGATGTTGTGCAGTACGGCTGGGTTGACGACAGCAACAAGTGCATTTTAAATGCACCATGCAACCGTGGAAAACGAATCATTATTCTCCATGCTGGCAGTGAAAATGGATTATACCTAATGCCTTGCTGTTATCTGCCAAAAATATCAAAGAATCATGTGCCGACTATCATGATGACCTCCGACTTATTTGAAAAGTGGATAGAGCAGCAGTTAATACCAAACATTTCCCCAAATTCAGTGATTATTATGGACAATGCGCCATGTACCATTCCCGACAGAAAAACAAAATTCCGAATACAGGCACAAAAAACAAGACATTATTGATTTTATGAAGGATAAGGGAATGGAAATACCAAAGCCATATTATTGGATCTTATTAAAAGACAAAAATTTGAAAAAGAGTATGTTGTTGACAATCTGCTTCAGCAAAATGGCCATGAAGTATTACGTCTACCTCCCTATTACTGCATTTTTAACCCGATTGAGTTGGTCTGGGCTGCTTTAAAAAAAAGTAAGAAAACAGAATCAGACCCTCAATTAAGTGAATCGCTATTGGCCACAATAAGAGATGCAGTATCTCATATTGCTGCCACAGACCTATGGAAGCAGTGTTCTAGACATATTATTGAAAAAGAAAATGAATATTGTGTTTGCCTCCTGTAAATCCCGTTGTAATTCCTCTACAAGATGACTCTAGCGACAGCTCCGAAGGCGAGGATGATATATAAATACCTATAATGTAAGTCTTTATATACCTTTTTATATACCTACCTGCTATGTAAATATTTGCCTATGTCAAACGTTGGAATTCTGTAATTTTTCCATTTCTTAACTTTCAGTCAACATAAATTAAACTCCCAATATAACTATTTTTTATCCCAAATCAAAAAAATCCGAAGATAGTAAAATCCATTTATTGTGATATAAAACCATTATTATTATCGTTCTAAATAAATGCCGCACGCCTATGATACGTCATGAAATTACAAAGGACGCGCCGACCAAAGGTTTTTATGCTATTTCAAGTGACTTCAGATACACCATACATATTGTAGTTTATGAGTTGTCCTCCTTCTCTCAAGCCCCACGAAATTAAATGAAGAGCATTTTAATATTAAAAATTAATTAACTATGACAAAATTGTTCATGTATGTTACACGGTTCTCTCCAAGCATATTTCTTTTTTAGTTTTCTCACATCGTTGTTAATATTTAATAACAATCCGTATCGCTCACGTATCTGAGACTGCAAAACTCAGAAAAGGACAAGCTGCTTTGAATGCGAACTCCGCAGACATTTTCGCGAAACATTTTTTAATGCGGCTGAAATAATAAATGGACAACTTCGAGGACTTAGAGTAAGAACAAACTGGTTTCGTCGTAATGAAGCTTATGTGCAAAGTGGAGGACGACATTTTGAACACATTCTTTACATAAAAAAAGTGTAGTGTGCGTTTTAAAAAGAAAAACAATGTATGTATCAAAATTGTGTTTCATATTTATAAGTGGATTTTTTTAATACGTTCAATAAACTTTCACACACCAGGTTAGTGGTAAGTGCGTTTTTTAAATGGTTTGCATTTTACGAGTACATTATCACATTATCAAATAATGAAATAATACCTAAGAGCCAAAAATAACAAACTCCATCTTTACTTACACTCTATCACCCATTTAAATAATGACTATCATAACTTTTACACCCTGTATAACTTATAAGACCTCAAATATTTGCGTTTGAAATGTGGTGGTTTATATCCTGAGGTTCTTCTGTTCTTCTGGTTTGTCACTGCTTGATTTGAGACGCGTTCAATTTTCCTTAATATTTTTCATAAACTGTTGCATAACATGATAGATAGTATGTACCTATTATCACAGTTGAATTTCAATGCACCGCCATTTAGGCTTCGGTCTTACCGGTAATTTAAGTTAGATCACTGCAATACAAATTCAGGATTAAATTCTCCAATGTCTTGCATGCAATCTAATTTCAATATTATTAGTGACGGGTGTGATATCAATGTATACTAAGTGACATATAAATCCGAAGACCCAGTTTTTAATGGTTTTATTTTAATAAAATTTTGTATAAGTACTTAATGAAGCATAATAAGTAAATGATAAAAATTTCAAAATGATTGCACTGCTTTAAAGCCCTTTGACCTTTAATAATGTGTGGATGCACCCTGATGTGCTACGCATTCTCCAACGCGCCTAGGCATGCTTCTGATCAGGTGGTCAATGTCCTCCTGTGGTATCTCATTCCAGGTAACCACCAACTCCTCTCGAAGTGCTTCTAGAGTCTGAGGAGGACGTTGCAAATTGAGCAATCTCCTACCCATCATATCCCACACGTGCTCAATTGGGGATAAGTCGGGAGATCTTGGTAGCCATGGTAACAATGTGACATCATTATGTTGAAAGAAGTTGGATCTGCCAGGGTGTCAAGATAGGGTCAAAGATGGGGTTCTAGAACTTCGTGGATATAACGCTGCGCGTTCATGTTACCTCTGATGAAGATTAAAGGTGACCTGGAACCGTATGCTATAGCACCCCAAACCATAACTCCAACAGTGTGATGAACATGTCCTTCAACAAAAAACTGTGGATTCCTCCTTTCACCACGTCGCCTTCTAACCCTGGCACGACCATCGTGCATGCCTAAACAAAATCGAGACTCGTCACTAAAGGACAATACTGTTCCATTCCTGATCCCAGAGTGACCGTTGTCTGCACCACTCAAGGCGATTACGTCGGTGTTCTCGAGTTAAAAGGAGGACCCAGTATGGCCGGTATGAAAACAAGCCAAAACTTCTCATTCGTCGGTAAACACTTCGCATGCCAATAGGTCTTCCGTGTTCTGCAAACCATTCATTTGCAATGGACCTGGTAGTGGAGAAACGGTCCCTTGAGGCCAATAATCTTAGGCAGCGATCTTCACGGTCTGTTGTTCTACGGCGGCGTCCAGTGCCCCTTGCTCTTTGCGTACGGCCTTCTCGAAGCCATGCCAGACAACACCTAACCACAGTGTCTACACTTCTTTGCACTCTAACTGCAATTGCCCGAAAAGAAAGTCCAGCTTCCCGAAGTCCTACTATACGGCCCCTATCAAACTCACTAAATTGACGAAATCGTACAAGTCTCCGTACTCTAGGCATCGTAACCGATCGTAAAGTATATCAAGAACCAAAATCCGCCAACGTTGATTTTTTACTGCGGCTGAAATATTCATTTTTAGAGCGTTAGTGAATTAAAATAAAGCAGTATAAAAACCGGAATGTTCAACTGATAAGGCTGAAAATTTTTTCACTTGTTATTTACAGTAAGATAAATACATTCACCAACTTTTATTAAAATAATACCATTTAAACTGGGTGTTCGGATTTATATGTCACTTAGTATATATTCTTCTTGTGTGTTCATAGTTTGTTCTGTAAATGGAATCAATTTCTGTTGGGCAATAAAGCTTATTATTATTAAACATGCTCATATTGTTCGGATCCTGATATGACAAAAAAAGCCTTTCCAAAAATAGTAAACGTTTTACCAGCGTATATTTCCATGATAGCAAATATATATGCAGGTTTTTATCAAAATTCAATAAATAATTCTGTATGTTGCATTTTGTATGTCACTTAGTACACGTAAAACCTTTCCTCTTAACTAAAACCCTGGGTGTATGACTTCCTGACAATCCGTGTATGTTATGTAAATTAAAATGTGTTTTATATTGTTTTGTTGTTGAAACCGTACAGATACGCCGATGATACGTATGTGTGTTAATTTTTCCAATTTGTCAGCGGAGCGTTTGCGTGTACGCGCATAATTTGCTAGGTGTTAAATACGCGAGGATAAGCCGTATTTACACGATACATATACAGTGTAATTACCTTAATCTGTACGTACACGTCGTGATGGCGTTATTGAAAAATCTCCACGACGCACTATTGACGGATCGACATGCGGCCAGCCTTGCGTGCCGCAAGGCCGCATTTCGAAAATGGCCGATGAAATTTCAGGTTAGACGTCATTATGCGGGTAATATCTAGGTTTTTAAATGTTCACGGTAAGGTGAAGGCATTCATGAGGTGCATGCTCAAAATTATACGGAGCTTGTACATACCACCACAGTTTCATCGAAAGGGATATATTGTAATGGGGAATGCTTTTGATACCGTAGCTTTGTAGTTTTAGGTTATCTGCTTGTAGATATTGTTTTAAATATCAATATTAGAAAACTTAATACTCTTTCTTCTTGTTTTTTGGTACCGAAAGTCCACTATAAATAAATAGCATGTCAAAATGAGAAAGGTTCGTTGTTCAAATCCCTTAAATTTTTATTTTTTTTAAACTAGTATACTAAGTGACATATAAATCCGAACACCCAGTTTAAATGGTTTTATTTTAATAAAATTTTGTATAAGTACTTAATGAAGCATAATAAGTAAATGATAAAAATTTCAAAATGATTGCACTGCTTTAAAGCCCTTTGACCTTTAATAATGTGTGGATGCACCCTGATGTGCTACGCATTCTCCAACGCGCCTAGGCATGCTTCTGATCAGGTGGTCAATGTCCTGCTGTGGTATCTCCGTCCAAGCAACCACCAACTCCTCTCGAAGTGGTTCTAGAGTCTGAGGAGGACGTTGCAAATTGAGCAATCTCCTACCCATCATATCCCACACGTGCTCAATTGGGGATAAGTCGGGAGATTTTGGTGGCCATGGTAACAATGTGACATCATTATGTTGAAAGAAGTCTATTGTGACTCTTGCAATATGTAGTCGGGCATTATCTTGTTGGAAAGTTGGATCTGCCAGGGTGTCAAGATAGGGTAAAAGATGGGGCTCTAGAACTTCGTGGATATAACGCTGCGCGTTCATGTTACCTCTGATGAAGATTAAAGGTGACCTGGAACCATAAGCTATAACACCCCAAACCATAACTCCAACAGTGTGATGAACATGTCTTTCAACAAAAAAACTGTGGATTCCTCCTTTCACCACGTCGCCTTCTAACCCTGGCACGACCATCGTGCATGCCTAAACAAAATCGAGACTCGTCACTAAAGACAATACTGTTCCATTCCTGATCCCAGAGTGACCGTTGTCTGCACCACTCAAGGCGATTACGTCGGTGTTCTCGAGTTAAAGGGAAGACCCAGTGTGGCCGGTATGAGAACAAGCCAAAACTTCTCATTCGTCGGTAAACACTTCGCATGCCAATAGGTCTTCCGTGTTCTGCAAACCATTCATTTGCAATGGACCTGGTAGTGGAGAAACGGTCCCTTAAGGCCAATAATCTTAGGCGGCGATCTTCACGGTCTGTTGTTCTACGGCGGCGTCCAGTGCCCCTTGCTCTTTGCGTACGGCCTTCTCGAAGCCATGCCTGAGAACACCTAACCACAGTGTCTACACTTCTTTGCACTCTAACTGCAATTGCCCGAAAAGAAAGTCCAGCTTCCCGAAGTCCCACTATACGGCCCCTATCAAACTCACTAAGTTGACGAAATCGTACAGGTCTCCGTACTCGAGGCATCGTAACCGATCGTAAAGGATGTCAAGAACCAAAATCTGCCAACGTTGATTCTTTACTGCGGCTGAAATATTCATTTTTAGAGCGTTAGTGAATTAAAAAAAAACAGTATAAAAACCGGAATGTCCAACTGATAAGGCTGAAAATTTTTTCACTTGTTATTTACAGTAAGATAAATACATTCACCAACTTTTATTAAAATAAAACCATTTAAACTGGGTGTTCGGATTTATATGTCACTTAGTATACTTCTGGAATTGCTTCTTATTCAGAATAAAATCACCCTTTTTGAAAATATTACAAAATAACGTCAAAAGGTAAGTAAGTAATGCTAATAACAAAAAGCATATTTTTTGTTTGTAGATTTCAGAGAAAGATCACTTTTTTAGATTCAAGATTTTAGTTATGCCTCCTAGCGGTCATTTCAGAGACTAGAAGATATTTTCCAGGTTTTTCTTCTGGCCGTTTTAGGTTTGTAACTTTACCGGTAGCTTCTATGATGGATATGTTTACAGGTACAGTACCTCGTACTCTTAGTTGGCCACCCTGTACATTTGCCCTTAAAACGATAGAGAAATGCCTTTGGTATGAGTCCCTGCTTCTGCTGTCTGGTATCACCGGCGAGCGTGCCGGTCTCAGTAAGTGTTCTGGCCTTACTAACTTGTGGTGAACTGATGGCGATTTTGCGTGCGAAATGTGGAGTCAACCTACTTGACACACCAGATTTGGTATAGTTGTGGTATTATCAGGCATAAGACCGTAAGACGAGTGCTCTTGTCTCTCGACATCAACAAAGGTTCTGGTCCGGACTTGATTCCTGCCATTGTGCTGAAGAGGTGTGCAACGAAGCTTGCTCCAGTTCTTTCGCGTCTCTTCCAGACATCTTATGAATCCGGCACCTTCCCAGAAAACTGGAAATTTGCTCATGTCCAACCCATCCCAAAAAAAGGATCTAAGACCGAAAATCTTTGCAGATGGGTGGCTCACTTTATCTCGGACCGCAAGATATCCGACGAGATTGACGGGTTCTCCTCTTCATCCCACAACGTCAACGCGGGTGTTCCCCAGGGATCGGTCTTGGCTCCAACACTGTTTCTCTTATATATCAACGACATCCTTTCCTGCACGATCAACCCAATCCACAGCTTCGCAGACGACAGCACTCTACATGCAGGAATTCAGAGTGATAAGCCGATCTCAGCCGCTGAGCTGGAAAAAAGAAGGCTTTCTCTCTGATAAGAGAGGCTATCACTTGGGGACGCAACAATCTTCAGTTCAATGCTTCCAAAACACAGTACTGTACTTTGACGAACAAAAAGCGTCTTAGCGCTCATCCAGTTTCCTCTACGAGGCTTTTTGGACGTAATCCGCCTGAAGAAAATATGCATATCGTGAATTAGAAATACCCGTCCAACGTCAGCAATAAGAGACCACGTTCCAGCATACAGAGACGGAAATATAGGAAAACAATAATTGGGCCTTGTTAAAACGTCATTGAGCATTTTCCCAGTACAAATCAGACTCGCCCCAAGATAGGGAGAATATGCCGTATATCAGCAGATTTCCGAAAGTAATACAAAAAACTGCATAAAAAATGCGTCGTTCCTTTTGATGCTTTGTTCTTTTTGTGAAACGTTTCGCGCCTCTCGTCCCGGCTCACAATATCGAATGGAACGGCTCTGTGCGATAGGAGACAGGATCGGTTTTACGTGACTTCATCGAAAATTTAAGAAAGTCTACCAGGCCGATATACAGGGTGTTCCTTAATAATAATAATAAATCGTCTTTATTTATAAAGTTACATAGTATCGGCCGAAGTTTAGCTAAATAGCTACTCTTCCACTTAACCCTATTATTTTCAGGGTTGTGAAGCAATGTAAATACATGTAATTAACATGTATATATACAGTGGTTAACCAAAGGAAAAACAAAAATATTGCAAGACATAATATAGAAAATGTAAACAGATTCAACAACACGTCAAATAAAATTTTTTCTGGCGGTTACTAAACTAAACTATAAACTACTACTTAATTACTACTAAGAGTCATTTTGATAGCAAATGCTGCTTGACACAAACTTTAAATTTAGTTTGCGATAAATTTTTGAATGCGTCAGGTAGCATGTTATACAATTTGACACAATTATACCTAAAAGAGCGAGTAAATAAAGCCGTACGGTGCCGTGGAATATCTAATATACTAAGTGACATATAAATCCGAACACCCAGTTTAAATGGTTTTGTTTTAATAAAATTTTGCATAAGTACTTGATGAAGCATAATAAGTAAATGATAAAAATTTCAAAATGATTGCACTGCTTTAAAGCCCTTTGACCTTTAATAATGTGTGGATGCACCCTGATGTGCTACGCATTCTCCAACGCGCCTAGGCATGCTTCTGATCAGGTGGTCAATGTCCTCCTGTGGTATCTCATTCCAGGCAACCACCAACTCCTCTCGAAGTGCTTCTAGAGTCTCAGGAGGACGTTGCAAATTGAGCAATCTCCTACCCATCATATATCCCAAACGTGCTCAACTGGGGATAAGTCGGGAGATCTTGGTGGCCATGGTAACAATGTGACATCATTATGTTGAAAGAAGTCTATTGTGACTCTTGCAACATGTGGTCGGGCATTATCTTGTTAGAAAGTTGGATCTGCCAGGGTGTCAAGATAGGGTAAAAGATGGGGTTCTAGAACTTCGTGGATATAACGCTGCGCGTTCATGTTACCTCTGATGAAGATTAAAGGTGACCTGGAACCATAAGCTATAGCACCCCAAACCATAACTCCAACAGTGTGATGAAACATGTCTTTCAACAAAAAACTGTGGATTCCTCCTTTCACCACGTCGCCTTCTAACCCTGGCACGACCATCGTGCATGCCTAAACAAAATCGAGACTCGTCACTAAAGACAATACTGTTCCATTCCTGATCTCAGAGTGACCGTTGTCTGCACCACTCAAGGCGATTACGTCGGTGTTCTCGAGTTAAAGGGAGGACCCAGTGTGGCCGGTATGAAAACAAGCCAAAACTTCTCATTCGTCGGTAAACACTTCGCATGCCAATAGGTCTTCCGTGTTCTGCAAACCATTCATTTGCAATGGACCTGGTAGTGGAGAAGCGGTCCCTTAAGGCCAATAATCTTAGGCGGCGATCTTCACGGTCTGTTGTTCTACGGCGGCGTCCAGTGCCCCTTGCTCTTTGCTTACGGCCTTCTCGAAGCCATGCCTGACAACACCTAACCACAGTGTCTACACTTCTTTGCACTCTAACTGCAATTGCCTGAAAAGAAAGTCCAGCTTCCCGAAGTCCCACTATACGGCCCCTATCAAACTCACTAAGTTGACGAAATCGTACAGGTATCCGTACTCTAGGCATCGTAACCGATCGTAAAGGATGTCAAGAACCAAAATCCGCCAACGTTGATTCTTTACTGCGGCTGAAATATTCATTTTTAGAGCGTTAGTGAATTAAAAAAACAGTATAAAAAACCGGAATGTCCAACTGATAAGGCTGAAAATTTTTTCACTTGTTATTTACAGCAAGATAAATACATTCACCAACTTGGCTCACTGATCACAAAGGATCAGTGAGCCAACAAGATTCAATTTTGCCACAGGAGAGGCTAGCCTCATTGATATAATCTGTGCTAGTGAGGATCTTATCTCTATCGATTCTAAATCATTGGCAGTTTCTCAAAATCTCTCAGATCATAACTTAATTTACTCAGCCTTTCGAAAGTCAAAAATAAATAAATCACAAAAGACTATTAAATATAGAGACTACAATAATATAGATAGAGAATCCTTCTTAAATGAAGGGTTTCTACTTGGGTGGGAGGATATTTACTATATAAACCAAATCGACCGAAAAATAGAAGTCTTTAATAAAAATATAGTAACTGTTCTCAATAAACATGCTCCAATAAAAACAAAACAAATAACCGAAAAACCTTATGTACCCTGGATAACTCAAAATATAAGAATTTTAATCAGACTAAGAGATAAAGCTCATAAAAAATTTCAAAAATCAAAATCACAGGCTCATTTTGAATATTATAAACAACTAAGGAACTATACAAAGCATGCAATTATCCGAGAAAAAAATACATTCTTTAACTTACTCTCAACAAAGAAAGGTAAGGAATTTTGGGACACTACCAAAAAGCTCAACATAACATGCAAGAAAACTCACTCAACTATACCCGAACACTTACAAAATGTAAATGACATACACAATTACTTCCAGCAGACCGACAATTTACCAGACACTGCTTCCCAAGAATTAATCAATTTTTACAAAAACAATGTAAACATTAACGATTCTCTTAGCTTCCAACTGTTAGACAGGGCCAGTCTAATCAAAATTGTAACTAATATCTCATCAAATGCCATTGGAGAGGATGGTTTCTCTATGAGAGACCTAAAGTTATGTATCCCATTTTGTACGAATGCCTTGCTGAATATAATCAACACATGTATTTTGGGGGGATTATTTCCAGAAATATGGAAGAAAGCTATTGTTAAACCCTTACCAAAAATAGCAGAACCTAAAGAATTTACAGACTTGAGGCCTATTAGCATATTACCCGCTACATCCAAAATTTTAGAAAGGCATATTTATAATCAAATTAGGTTTTTTTGTGACACAAACGATATCATACCAGATAGTCAATCCGGTTTTAGAAAAAACTTTAGCACAAGTACATCATTAGTTAATATCTTGGATGATATCAGACATCATCAAGAACAAAAAAATAGTACGTGCATGGTTCTTCTCGACTTTAGTAAAGCGTTCGACACTCTGAATCATGAAATGTTACTAGCTAAGTTACATTACCAGGGGTTTTCGCAGAACTCCGTAAATCTAATAAAAACATACTTAAGTAACCGTTCAAACTGTGTTATGTTAGCAAATGATTATGCTATTTACAAAACCGATTTTAAACCTATAAAAAGAGGAGTTCCTCAAGGTTCAATTTTATCTCCTTTGCTATTTTCAATCTACATATCTGACATGGTCAAATCGGTAAAATTCGCAAAGATAAAACAATATGCAGATGACTCACAAATATATCTCCCTGTCAATAAAACCACAATCCATATTGCACAACAACAACTAAATTCAGATCTCCAAAGAATTGACACATTTGCAAAGCATCACAATCTTAAACTAAACCCCTCAAAATCGCAAGTAATGGTTATGAATAAAAACAGTATTGAAAGAGAACATTTTGAACAAAATTTAGTAATTTCTATTAACAATGACAGAATCCCTATAGTTCAGGAGACAAAAAATCTGGGCATTATATTTGATAGCTCGCTTGGCTTCGGCAGTCATATAAAAAACAGAACAAATTTAGCTTACATGCGACTAAAAAATATAAACAAATTAAAAAAACATTTATCAGCCAAACAAAAATATTATTTGTGTAATACCTTAATTTTATCACTTTTTGACTATGGAGATGTCGTCTATGGTGATTCGCTATCGTCGCGAACCAAAAAATGCATACAAAAAGTTCAAAATAGTTGCATGAGATTTGCATTTGGAATTCCATATCGAAACCATATCACTCCTTATCTGAATAACTACAACATATTAAACATGACGAATCGCAGAAAATATCACATGTATTCTTTTATCTATAGGGTTATAAAAACAGGTCAACCGCCCTATTTAAGAGAAAGATTTGTGCCTTTGCCTAGTGCCCAGAGAAGTAGAAATAATCTCAATTTTATCGTACCTAGACATAGAACGCGTTCCTTCCGACAATCGTTTGCCTATGTGGCGGTTCACTTATGGAATAATTTACCAACTTCAGTTAAAAGCTCATCGTCAAAAACATTCTCAAAACTGACAAAAACGTTGTTACAGAATCACCAGCTACTTTAGCAGCGTTTGTGTGAGCAAAAATAACGTTTTTACATTCCTACTCGCTGACAAGTTGTATAGATTTGTTTTTCGCGTCCGTTGCCAGCTCCCGGGGGTTCTCTCTTCGTTCTTACCTTTGTTGTGTTTCACCGCCTCTTCATTTGCCTCTTTATTGTATTTGTTATTTTTTTTAAGAACTTTTAGGGTATTCAGGGCTTTCTCGCATGGACTCTTTGTATTAAAGGGTCCAATGTATCGGTTTTATAATCGAGGGACTGTCCTTTTTCGTCATTACTCTATATGTAGAATTTCTTTTGTTTATGATGTTTATTCATGACGAAATAAATATTTTGAATTGAATTGAATTGAACTTTTATTAAAATAAAACCATTTAAACTGGGTGTTCGGATTTATATGTCACTTAGTATATTTGTGTATCATCCATCATAACGATATGCGAATATTTAAGGGTGTGAATCAACATGGAAAATTAACGTTAGTTTGCTTTTTAAACTATGGTTCAAAAATGTGTCTTCACAAAAACTCGGGGTGTTGAAGTTTTAGGAAAAAAAATGAAAATTAATTAATATTTTCAGAACCCCTTCAGATATTTCATTGATAGTGAATGTTAATAAAGTTGCATATTTTTCAATGCAAAAATAATTTTTAGCTTTAACAGTGGCGTGCGTAAGGGTATTGACTTCGATATTTTTTAAGAATAAACATTATTTTTGAATTCCGCGTTAAATTTAAAACAAATCATCTCTCTTGAATTGTTTTCCTTCGATGCGCCATTTTTGAATAAAAAACTAAAAACCGTTCTAGGTCCAGTGGGAGGACAAGTGTTCTTGTAATATGTAACATTTAAAGAAGCTAATCGATAAAGTCCGTAGTTCATTTTTTGTCGTTACGCATATAATGATGTCTGATTTCTCTTAGTTGTAATAAAGCTATTATTATTACTATTATTACCATCCATAGAGCTTTTACATTCCTGCCCTGCCTCAGGCCGGTCCTGCTCGCCGAAAATTCTTACCTGTTTGCTGTGAGAGTCCCTATGGCAGCCAGCATAACATAGCATGACTGTAAACATGCGTGTTTGGTTGTTTTCTTTGAAGAGCTGACAGTTGTCCGAATTTGAAACGAGTCCCATGGCCGGCGAGTCGGTTCGACTCGACTGAGGTCCGACTAACATAATAATATAATTAAATGCGTTTTTCGGCGAGAGAGACGGAGACATCGTCACCGCATACCCAATACTACACAGCAGCTACACTTACCCGTCTCACGGACCACGATTCAGGTCTAGCTCGGTAATTTTAATTGTAAGACAAACGTGCAGCAATATATTATACAGGGTGACTTTGAAGTTGAGTCATTAATTTTCAGATAATGATTGTAGAAGGAAGATAAACCAAAATGTGTATAAAAATAAAAAGGTAATTAAAAAAATGTTACCTTGTTTTATAAAGTATCCTCCCGACAAGTATTTCAGTGCGGACCTGTATTTGATCGTGCGGTCTTGGAGCACCGGCATGCCCTCCCCTGTGAGGTCTTAAGTCACCTGATTCACGAGCCCTTTGTACTACATTAACAAAGGCACGAGGGGTTGGAACCGATCCGCATAAATTCGTGATGCCGCGGCAGCATTATATAAAGACACCCCCCCCGTAAATAAGAATCATGTCCGCAAGTTCAGCATTTTCGTAAACATGTGCCATTTTTTATTTCGTTTGAGCCACGCAACGAACACCACTATTCACTCACGCGTTACCGACTGACACATTGACTGAATACAACTGAATAAAACTGTAGTAAAAACATCGTGAACAACCGATAAGGCGGATTGTATCAGTTGTTGCCAAACACGAGCACATAATATTATTATTGAGACAGGGCAGTACTCAAACTTCTAAAGTTTGTTACTTTAATTTTACCAGAAAAATGTTGAAGGAAAAAACATTTCTTTTGATCAGATCTACTCACTGTTAAAATAAATGACTCAACTTCGAAGTATATATATATATATATAGTACCATTTTACTTGGCAGAGATTTGCGTCTAGGTACAGCGCCCCCCCTAAATCCGCACTTGATAGAAAGGTAAAAAAAAAAAACTGGTGATGTTGGTATGCTACCAATTTTACTTCCCTTGTTACTTGTTGCCACGAAAAACCATGTCACTCTTGTCTGTTGGTATGTCTGTCTGTAAACTGCCAAGGCCGCAAAAGCTGTATAGTAAAAGAAGAAAGGTTTGCCTTAAGTAACACCTGGGATAACTCACAAAATCAAAAAATGCAAGACCGATGATGTAAGTGTAAGTGATGCCGTCAAAACAGAATTTAGGAATGTTTTCTTCGATATGAGAAGTAAATAATAATTTTGAATCGGTTTCCCTCAGTTAGGAAAATCAGGATCCGCCCATGGTACGGAGACTCGATCCGTTTACTCATTTCATAAGGAGCTGATGACGTGACTTCATAGTGATAGCCATGCACAATCGTGAGTGCCAGAATGTGACGAGCTCTCAAGGTCATCGAGATTCCGCCAAAATGTATTGTTACTTTTCATGGGGTTGCGTTACTGTGCAGTATTGTATAGCCTGACGAAGACTTTGCTTGCCGCAACCTGGCCATAAGTAGCTACTTGAAACGGAGGAACCCAAACAAACGCGACTGACTGAATTTACATGAAAAATGTAAAACCATCAGAAATACCGAGTGGACATGGGCCCTAGATTAGATCTCAGCCTGAAATATGGCATCGGAATGTTCCGAAATTGATCATTGCTACTGTCAAAGTGGGGAATCATGGCCATTATCTCGATGGAAACAAGCAAGTCATTTTTTGAACGAAATAAAATTTGTTTTGCATCTTAAAAAGTTTCTTTGTTTCAGGTATGATGTATGAACCAGCCATTGCAAGTTAGCTGGTAAGTAACAACCTAGGAGATGCTATTCGCATATTATGTAATAAAACTATTATCCGTGTCTATGTGGAAAGTCAGGTAGAGTAAAGCAGAAATATACTAAGTGACATATAAATCCGAACACCCAGTTTAAATGGTTTTATTTTAATAAAAGTTGGTGAATGTATTTATCTTACTGTAAATAACAAGTGAAAAAATTGTCAGCCTTATCAGTTCGACATTCCAGTATTTATGCTGCTTTTTTTTAATTCACTAATGCTCTAAAAATGAATATTTCAGCCGCAGTAAAGAATCAACGTTGGCGGATTTGGTTCTTGACATCCTTTACGATCGGTTACGATGCCTAGAGTACGGAGACCTGTACGATTTCGTCAACTTAGTATAATCCGCCTTATCCGTTCATCGCATCGGAAACAAAAAAGCGAAAGAATTTGAAACGATGTTTTTACTACAATGTACAATTTTATTCAGTTGTATTCAGTAGATGTGTCAGTCGGTAACGCGTGAGTGAATAGAGGTGTTTGTTGCGTGGCTCAAACGAAATAAAAAATGGCACATGTTTACGAAAATGCTGAATGTAGGGCTCGTGAATCAGGTGACTTAAGACCTCACAGGGGAGGGCATGCCGGTGCTCCAAGACCGCACCATCAAATACAGGTCCGCACTGAAATACTTGTCGGGAGGATACTTTATAAAACAAGGTAACATTTTTTTTTTATTTTTACACACATATTTTGGTTTATCTTCATTCTACAATCATTATCTGAAAATTAATGACTCAACTTCAAAGTCACCCTGTAGATAAAAGGAAGTAAAATACAAATAACAATAAGAACATAAAAAACCATATGATACACACATGGCAATAAATTATTTGTAAAGATCTATCAGAAGCACTGTGGAATGTGACAAATTCACCTAGGTCAGAAAAACCGCAGTCCGATAGCTTGTTCCGCAAACGTCTTTTGAAAAGCCCTACGGAGTTTACGTTTTTGATCTCCGGAGGTAATAAATTAAAAAAGTATATTCCTGCTGTTATGGGAGATTTTGAATGAAACGTATGATATGACACATGCCTAACTATATTATTTTTATTACGAGTGCTGAGGTCATGGATGTCAGTATGCTTAAGATAATCATTTCTGTGCTGAAAAATATATGTTAAAAGATTATAAAGATATATACATGCTACTGTAAGTATTTTGTGTTTAACAAATATCTCACGACAGGAAGATCTGGACCGTATTTTAAATATAATGCGAATGATTCTTTTTGTAAGACAAACACTCTAGAGATTTCACTAGCCTGGCCCCACGCAGTAATGCCATATGAAATGACAGAGTGTACACATGCATAGTAGTTTAACATCCTCCCTAGCGTAAGTATTAAATACATACTTTTTCCAAGTTTCTTACATACGGAATCAATTTGCTCTGTCCATCTTAAAGTGCAATCAAAGCTTACACCTAAAAAAAACAGTTTTTTTGGAAGTTACAACTGTCTTGCATTGAAGACTGAAATTAAAATTTGACGGAATTTTTGGTTTCATAAAATATTCAACGAGAAATTCTCAAGGTGACGTAGAATCACCTTTTCAGCGAGCTTAGATGGAGCTGACGGCAGGCTAATGGGGCGATAATCCCGGGGAAATATCGAATCCACCTTCTTTGGAATCATTATAACTTCAGCGGTCATCCACGCGGATGGGAAGTATTGGATCCTTAGCATGACATTGACTATTGCCACGAGATAAGTTAAGGACTTCCGCGAAAGCAGCTTCAGCGCCTTATTAGTGATTTGATCCTCCCCAGGTGCTTTACGCACTTTAAGGTCTTTAATATGACCTTGAATCTCTGCTCGTGTGCAATGCGGGATCTCGGGAGATTCTGCTGATGTGCTAAGCAGATCTTCGGTTGAAGAAGCTTCTGAAGAATCTTCTGATAAAGAAAAATCACCAACGGTAGCGCGACTGTCACTGCGCCGTTGGCCCTAAAATATCTCCTGACAGATCTTACGATGTGTTGCTCCTCGTCGAGGTCATAGATGGGACAGAACTGTCTTTCCATGGCATCGGCGAAAACCTCAACCTTTTCCTCTGTCCTGATATCTCCAGGACCGTGGATGTGTGGGATTTGTTCGCGTTTTCCGTTTTTGAGCGACTTCGCCACCTTCCAGAGACGAATGATTGAGTCATGCATCCCCGCCAGCAAGTCGTTCCATTGGTCATTGCGGAATTCCTGAAGAGCATTTCTTACTTCGTGAACAAGATTCGTCGCTCTGCGAATGTCATCAGGATTACAAGACCTTTTCGCTTGCTTAATTGCAGCCCTTTTATCAGGAATTTTCTGTTCTTAAGCTGCACGCTTACTGAACAAAACTTGTCCACTCTGCTTGAGCCGCATCTATACCGTTCTCATCATCTATGATCGGAATATTGGGGAACTTTCTAAGGAGCGACTTGTATAGCTCCCAATCAATGCGTTTGCTTGGAGGGGTTTCATCCCCCAAGATCTGCTCATTACCCACTTCCAAAACGACGGGAAGATGATTGCTTTTGATGATTCGAGAAGTGATACTGTATCTACAGTTTTGGATAATGCAAAATCAAGAACATCAGGTGCCTGAAGGTGATTAAATGAGTGGTGCGCCGGTTCCTCAGTACTTTGTATGAGGTAGCTGTATCACATGGTTGTACAGTCGGATCCCACTGGTGGAATTCAAGCTAGAATGCCATGCTCGATGTTTGCAGTTGAAGTCCCCTGCCACAATAAGTGGACCCGAGTAGTCTAAAAGAATTTCCAGATCCGCCTCTTGCAGCCTGACACCGATGTGATTTTTAACGGTACACCTCCCGTCATATTGACCACGCTGGAAGCCGCTTCGATGCTCTGCATCTCAGCGTTTGTGCTTCCGTGGTAGTCAATACCACGTTTCACTAGCACTGCCAAGCAGTCAATCTATCAACTCGGATAACATCGTAATTCGGGAAAGCCAAACGATCTCCCGGATTAAGTAATGTTTCCTGCAGCAAGGCCACATCTATACTTTCGTCCACAAGAGCTTGATGAAATTACCTTTTTTTTGGGAATGTCCTTAGACCCAAACAATTCCAAAAAATAATTTTGATAAATGCAGGCTGTCGTCTATTGTACCTAGCCATTTGCAGGAAAGATCGCCTGCAAAGCCTGTGTTGCGCTAATCAGAGGAGCTATGATCTGCAGTAAGGACCTTAGCCGGTTGCCAGGTCCACATTTGCGTGTTCGCAGAAGATCCCACAGAGAGTAACTTACATTGCGCCTTTGCCCTATCACTTGCAGATTTTTCCTAGGGTCAAATCTGCAAGTTCGGCTATTCGCTGGGTGCCCCCCTCCACAGTTCGCGCACTTTCGTTCCTCTTGTTCTGTTTGAGGGCATAAGGGGTCATGTGTTAGGTGACGCAGTGCAGTAAGATTGCGCATGCCCATATTTTGGCAGCCGTGACACTGCCCGATGAGTCTTGAGTTCTTTTGAACGGATAGCCAAACCTAGCAGCTCATGCTCGTTGAACAGCTGCTAAGATTTTTATATCTTGGGGAGTATGACTACCACCAAAGGCATTGGCACGCCGCCACCGCGTTTCAGACGTATTATGTGCAGGGGGGAATATCCCCTCCGTTTCCGAAAGTGTCGCAGGTACTCCTCTGATTACAGCATGAATGTTCCTCTCCGAGGGTAGAGGGAAAGTGTGGTGGAAGACATTCGTGATCCCTATCAATGTACTTCACTCAACTGGCGATGAATTTCTATTATATATGATATATTTTTTTTAAACTTTTTTATATGTGAATGTCTGAATGCCTTAAGTTGTCCCTGTTTGTACTTTGTAAATACTTATGTTTGTTTCGTTTTTATTTTTAATTATGTGTACTATGTACCTCCCTCTTAGGACGAGTCTTATGTCATTTTTTATGATCTACCAGACAATAAATGTATCTATCTATCTATTAGTGGTTACGTTTTTGCGCGGAAAAAAAAATCTGATGAACGAATTTCGCACCTGGCGGTGACAGCGATGAAGCTTTCTATTCCGCATGGCTGTCGGGCAGATAATGAGCATCGCAAATAGGTGCTTCTTGTTGGGAACATTATTTTTGAGACAACTTGATCAGTCCCTGGACATTGTTTCTTGTTTTGGCACCTCTGGAGGAAGGTGATATTGTTATATGATGTGTCCTATAATTGGATGCATTTAGGCCCGTATCGTCAGTCATCCCTACAATTGTAGGGCGCGTTTATGGCCTCCTTGATTGTCATACTCCTTTTTCTCCTTCAAAAATTTCTAGATTAAACTTGTCCCGTGTCAGCGTCAGCGCTCTCCTATTGTGAAGATATGTTTTCCTTTTAAATTGTAGGAAATTTCAGGCTGATAAAACATGATATAACTCAAAAGCAAGCACAATTTGATGGAAATAGATTTTTGTGACATAACCTCAAAATTGAGCACTGACATGGAAAAATAGAAAACTATGACAATCAAGGAGGCCATAAAGGCGCCCTACAATTGTAGGGACGACTGACGATACGGGCCTTAGATACCCTAGTGGTAATCCATAAAAATAATGAAATTATCGTCTAAATAATGCGGCATAGAAAATATGAGTATAGGGTTTAGTCAGCTATCCATGAGCAGACAACGGCGTAGATAAAAGAAAAAGGAGAAGACCGCACATGTGCCGCATAAGTATTTTTGTTTTGTTGGGTTAACACGGACGTTTCGGTGGTATACAAGGTAGATTAGGTAATAAATATACCCTCTCGAAGGTAGAGATAATATTATGCGCAATAGTTCTCTTTTTCTAAAGATGATCGTTGCTAAGGAGAAAGAATAGTTTGACAAGGATTATCAAGAATTATTATACGACGATCAGAATGTATATGTGACTTTTTATTGCTGAACGCTGGAGGCCTTACATGCTTCGCGTTTGTATTGTGATTGATCGATTCAGAAAAACCACTGACTCGAGCTCCATTCATACTTAAAATAAACAGTAGTTGCCAGTTGGCATATCTTATAGAATTAGGTCTTTGAAGAACTTGAAGACGAAACTCGTGTAATAAAAATAGGAGGATGTTTTCCTTCCTAAACAAAAGATGTATTCCAATCGCAAAACAGGTTTAAATCGGGATATTGTGTTATTTGGATGTAACAAAAAAATTTGTCCCGCGATTCCGGGGTTGGGTCTTGGAAGGGGTGGGGGTTGTATATATACAGGGTGTTTCAGTTTATTGCTGCATAACTTTGAGATTCGATAGAACATTTAAAATTAATGCATAAAGTCTATATAAACATGGGTCGAAAAATGCGTGGCTTCCGAAATGTTTAAATTTACTTTTTAAAATAGTTTTTTTTAAATATTTCGAACAATATTTGATGTATAACAGTGAAAATTGGTATACAAGGGTTTTTTAGTACGACAAAACGAATCATGGGCATAGTTTTACTGTAGCCGCTAAAGGGCGCTCTCTACTGTACCTGTAGTGTATTAAAATGACCGAAAAAAATTTCTTAGTGCAATTTTTGCTTTTTGAATAAAAAATGATTCTTCGCACTTTTCTGCATAAAAAAGCTCTCCTGTGAGTTTTCGTTATAGTTAGCCGTTTTTGAGATATTTCGATTTTTAAGGTTCGATGCATTTTTAATTATTTATGGGAAAATAATATTTTTTTTAAATTTTCGATTTGGGCATTACAGGTAATTAAGATGATCGTTTAGATTGTGTTTTTAAACACAGCAATAATTCCTAACTCCAAATAAACACAAAAAAACAGAATATTAATTTGTTTAATTTTCCAATATTATTTTTAACAAATTAATTATTTACAACTAAAATGCTATTGGATAGTTAGGACAAACATACAGAATCTAAAGTAGTTGCTCGAAATGTAAACCCAATTGTTCAATACACAATTCACATCTACGAATGATCGAACGTGGTATAGCATGATTCAAATAAGGCCTTATTTCATCACATGCATTCCTGATTCTGTCTATTAGCATATCTCTTGTGGTTACGGGAGTCTTGTACACTTTTTCTTTTAGAAATCCCAAAAAAAGAAATCTAATGGATTTAGGTCAGGGGATCGTGGAGGCCAGGCGACCGGTCCTCCACGGCCGATCCATCTTTCTGGATAATTTTCGTCCAGCCACTTTCTAACTTTCTCGAATAATGAGCTTGGACAACCAGGCCAATCTTCTTAAATCTAACATAACATCATCCCACATATTTGCATGTTCAGCCTTTAAAAATCTCAAAAAGGTCGCAGCATTTAACCTTGCAGGCAAAAGGTAGGGTCCGAATAGTCGATTACGGTAGATACCAATCCACACGTTCACACTAAATTCATGCTGAAAATTTCTTTTCATGCGACCAAATATGTCGATTATGAAAATTTACCATTCCACGTCTAGTGAAGCATGACTCATCGGTCCATAAAACGTTACTTAAAAACTCCCTATTATTATCAGTTCTATCAAGAATCCACTGACATAATGTGATTCTTCGTTCTCCGTCGCCTGGCTGTAGTCCTTGCACAGGTTGCAAATGGTAAGGACGTCTATGGTCATTTCTAAGAACACGGTGAACATGGCTTGCTGAAATTCCCAAGGCACCAGAAACTCTCCTAACACTTGTGGTCGGATCTCTATCAAACTCACGCAGAATCATACGGGTAAATCTGCGCTGACGAATATTTATGTTTTGATCCCTTTGGAGATTTCCAAAACCATTTTCAATTATTTGGCGATGCACTCTTACAAATACTGAGCGAGTTGGATGTCGTCTGTTTGGAAATCTTCGTGCGTATTCTCTGGCTGCTTCTGCTGCGTTTCTATTTACAAAGACATACACAAAATGAATATCCGCTAACTCTTGATCGGAAAATAAAAATGACATTTCATAAAACTTACAAAAAAAAAAAACAGGTAAAAGAAACTAAATTTCGTGCTATCACAATTGCAAAAAAAACGTTTCAGGTTTCAACTGACAACAAAACTAACCGTCAACTAATTGACCTTTAACCTTATTCTGCTTTCAATTTCAAAATATTTGCAGGCACAGCCTACTTCTAAAAATTATCGAGATACTGACTTTTTAACGTTATTTTATCATAAATAATTAAAAATGCATCGAACCTTAAAAATCGAAATATCTCAAAAACGGCTAACTATAACGAAAATTCACAATAGAGCTTTTTTATGTTGAAAAGTGCGAAGAATCAGTTTCTTTTATTCAAAAAGGAAAAAATTGCACTAAGAAAAAATTTTCGGTCATTGTAATACACTACAGGTACAGTAGAGGGCGCCCTCTAGCGGCTACAGTAAAACTATGCCCATGGTTCGTTTTGTCGTACCAAAAAACCCTTGTATACCAATTTTCACTGTTATACATCAAGTATTATTCGAAATATTTAAAAAAAAACTATTTTAGAAAGTAAATTTAAACACCCTGTATTTCGGAAGCCAAGCATTTTTCGACCCATGTTTATATAGACTTTATGCATTAATTTTAAAAGTTCTATCGAATCTTAAAGTTATGCAACAATAAACTGAAACACTCTGTATATACAATCTCGACCCTAGTGTTTTTACGCACCTATCAGGATATATTTGACACATCAAAGAGCCATATGACTGATGTGACTTTCCACACTTGATTGTGACAAACGCAATTGCATTTTGAATCCGAATCCGTCAATAAATTTATTTTTAAGTAAAAATTACCGATTACGCGATAGGTCAAGACGAGGCGATGCAACGGCGACTTTCATACACAGCATCGCCGGCAGGGATGTTCCGGACGACGCTTGTGACGTGTTCGACTGGTGTGGTTCAGCAGCGTTGCCAGATGGACGATGTTTAGGGCAGGGAAGAAGCTAACGATATAATTTTGAAATGGTACATGGGTCTGTTAAACTTGTCGTGAATCCCAAACGATTTTTCAGTGCCGCGAGAAATACAGTCAATCTGCTACACTCGATGTTTTGTGTGAATCTTCGGGTTGATGCTCGGTTTATAGCAGTGTTAAATAAACCTTGTAATCTGAAAGATGACGGTCTATGATTTTTGTTATGCTAAATATTATCAGACGCGGACGCGTTTCAGTGGTGGAAGAAAATCCTACGCAAACGTTCAGATTATTTACACAAATATCAATTCCATGATTATTAGATATCCGTAATTCAGGTTCCCACCATCTTCCCACACAAACAACCTAACAGGTTATGGTTCAGTGAAATTTGATGAAACTATTTGACTATAAACACACAGTAAGATTCTGGTTTGTTTTGTATTTAAATTATCCATTCATATACAGAGCGAGCTTTTAGTGTATACTCCTTGGTTACGCATGATATCAAAAAAGTTGATCACAAAGATTGTCACCATTTTCTCGAAAATATTTTTATTTTTAGAGGGTGACTTATAACAGCGTGGTATACATTTTTTTAATGGAAAGACCGAGGTTTTGTAACAGATATAAGATACGATAGGATTTTGTTTTCAAATTATTGAGATATTGGACAATCTACCGAAAAAAAAAAAACACTCAAGTTTTTCATCAGAAGAATTTTATGGCCCCGTTTTTTCTCCCTATACACTTACTTTTTTAGTTTTTTTTTATAATCATATAGGGTGGTTAAGAACGCAAAATGAACGGTTTCTCAAACTTTTCAAATGGAATGTAAATTATAACATTACTTGGTTTACTTTTTTCAACTTTTTTTTTTTGATATGAGACTTATGTGTGTTTGTACGACTGCTTGTTGAGTCACATATAATATTTTTGCCAATCAGGGGCCGTTCAAGTATTACGTAAGCAGATTTATTACAATTATTTACCCACCCATCCCCCTTGTCAGCAAAAGTAAGCAAAGCTCTTACCCCCTCCCCCCATGTTTACGTAAATTAATGTATTATTTTTTTTAATATTATAATTATAACGTTATAATTATAATTTGAAAAATAAGAAAATAGATTTGGGATAGAGATTATATTTTACTGATATGGTATTCAACATAGAGTAAAGGACAAAAATATTATATCTTATTAACATAACAAACTTATTTTAAATTTTTGGTACATATATTAAATTCAAATTAACAGTCTTCAGTCCATGAAACCCGAATCCATGATTCTAAGTTTGCGATGACATTGGATTGCTTCGATTGCTGCTCAGTGTTGAGAGTTTGCTCGCTTTCATCGGATTCTGGAATGTCTACGTCGTTCTCATCGAGCCATTCAACATTATGGTGCTCTAAATTTTGAATAATGCACATCAGTTCATTAGCACGACGAGCAGCCACTCTTGCAGGTCTAACTTTCCTATCAGTGTGCGTGTTTACTTTTTTGTAGATATTTTCAATGTGACGATTTAGTAACTTGACGGAAGCATGATAAAGACCACACGTTTTGCATGTTCGACTTGATGGCCTCAATTTTACCATCGGACAAAAATTATCGTAGGGCATTTGCAGGAAATCTTTGAGTGAAGCACTTAAGCGTAGAGCTAAATTGACTGGAAGATTAAGAAATTGCCCTCCTTCATCCAAAACCAAGTCACCAATTGTTTGTTTTACTTTTACAGGTGGTGGAAGAAACCTATTGTCTAGTAATCTAAATAGGCCACTTCTTGGACGACAGCATTCTGTATTTCTACATTTTACAATTTGAAGCAAGTATTGGCTCTCACGCACATGTTCTGAATACCATTTAATGTCTGGAAAATCAGGAAGATCTTGTTCACCTGCCCCAACATACTTTGCATTAACATTATAGCCATCAATTTCCATTGAACTCCATACTTCAGCTAATATATTTCCTGCAAATTCGAAATTAGATCTTTCTAAATGTTCATCAATTGTAACGCTACGTTCATCCAAATGAGACCCAAAATGGTCAAGAGGAAATATTAAACCAGCCAGTTTCCGACTAAGAGGAGCCATTCTGCGCTCTACTCTGTTATACACACTTCTTCCAGGAGCATTGGTAGCTAAAAACAATGCATCGAGATCATGTCGCTTAAAGTGTTGTATAGCAAACCCTATGACTTTTTGATAACGTGGATTTTCATCTGGCCCTCCATCAACCGTCATGATTACCACTGGTTGTACTAGACCATGATCAGTTTTAGCTAATGGTCGAAACTCTTCAAGTTCGAGAAGCGTCTCGAAATCCTGAGCATGAGTATTAGCAGTAGATGAACTATGCTTTCCACTTGGAATAGCGATGTATGTTCGTCCAGAATATCCAACGGCTTGCGGTTGTCCTAGCATATTGGAAATGATTTTGATACCAGCATAAACAGATGGTATTAATTTATGACGCTCAGCGAATACCCAATCGTGATCAGGCAATTTGATTCTATATTCTGTGTGCATTAGAAGAGGTGCTTGCTTATTTGCCGCAGTTATGCCAATAGGGACTCGAGCTTTATCATCTTGGGATATGAAAGATACTTGATCTGGTCCAAGTATGGATGCTATGTTCTCTAAATAATGGATTGATGTTTCAGCGAACTTGCTATCTAAGTGGCCCTGGTTGTGATCAGTTTGAGCCCGAATGAGCTTAACAGGGACTGTCGATACATGACTTCGTCCCTCTGCAGAATTAGATTTTCTATTTTCTAATCAGTAAAGAGAAACTTTTGGCGATTTCTAATATTTCTAGTACTCATAGGTATCTAAAATGATTTCGTCACTCACCTTAGAAAAAAAATTTAGTAGATTGGATTTATTCTTAGTCGCCGCTTGCAATTCTTCGATTCAGACAAGTGAACACCGCGCGGTAATTCCCCTATTCGGTTCTAAAGCGAGTAGGGGAATTACCGCGCGCTGTTCACTAAACGTATGCATTATTTGCGGGAATCCCGAAAATGCGTTTCGTTTTCAAGCAAAGACAATTTGAGGGTTGCCATTGTAAATAACTACCGATGACGTAATCATCATCTTGACTCCCCTACCCCCATGTCATCCAAAATAAGCAAAGCAAGGAACCCCCGCGCCCACATAGTGCTCACGTAAATGTAAATGGAAAATATTACATTACGTTTTAAAATAAAAAATACCATTTAGTTGATAACGGCAGAGCCTTAGAATTTGTGTATTTTCATTAGGAATCAAATGTACCCAATCTCATGCATTACAGTTGGAAAGTCATGAAGATGTATTTAATAACTCAAAAACCTTAAACAAAAAAATGTTGTGAAGAGGAGGAATGAATCAAAAAGTGCTTAAACATGCGTGATAATGGAAACTAACTCTGCATGTGAGATTGAATCCTTTGTCTTAGGGATTATGACAAACGCACTTTCAAACGCCCTAGACGCGTTTAGCTATAGCTATGTTAGCATCGGATAAAGTGAAAGTAATTTTGATCCAAAATCTCCTTCCTTATAAAAAAGCTGTCAATAGCAACATCTGAACGCAAGACACTACAACTCCAGTTCGACTGGTCTGATGATAGAGATAATCCTCGCCGGGCAATAACTGTAAGCACCTTGCCAGAGTGCCTTTTTGGAAGGCGTCTGACTGAGCACAACCGTTGTTTATGAGGCGTAAATTTTCATCAGCGACGCGTGCATTTAGGAAAAAACGGTCCCGCTCACTCATATAGATGTCTTCGGGAACGCCGGAGGTACAAGTTAAGAGGATTAGCGCCGAAATTAAATCAGACACGGGGAACCTCAATGACGCGCGGGTCAAAGATGGCCGATTAAGGATGAACGTTACATATGACCCTTTCCACATCATTTGTGATTTTGAATGGCCGAAAGGAAATGTATCCGAACATCAAAAATTTCTTATGTATTCTTGCTACAGTACCAATAAGTGTCGAAACGTGGTCTCCTAAATACAGGGTGTCCGCAAAGTTGGGGTTTTTCTTTACACGCCGTGTAGATCTTGAAAACATAAGCAATTTTTCTTAGTAACATATACACCAATGTCTTAAGGGAACCGAGATAAAGGGCTCTGCAACATCAAAAATATCTGAATACCGTCCTGTAGCTGCGACTCGCGACATCCCCGACTGGTACTAGGACACTAGCTCAACCCGACGACAGAACTGGGTCGGGCTCAGTGTGTCAGGTCAGTATGTAACCTTCAACCGACGGTTACGGTCACGTGTGTAGAGGTAATCGCGTAGACGAGAATCCCTCAACAAGCACTAGAGACGTGGCTAGAGAAGTGCAAGTATCAAAAACTAAAGTGTGGCAAACGCTGCGTGAAGAGGGGCTGTATCCGTTTCACGTCCAACGTGTACAAGCCCTTCAACCTGACGATTTTCCAGCAAGAGTGCGGTTTTGTGAGTGGTTGTTGCATCAACATGACAATAATCCGGACTTTTTGAAGTGCATATTGGTGACAGACGAATCTACGTTCACGCGTAATGGGGTGAATAACTTTCGCAACACTCATGTTTGGTCAGTAGAAAATCCGCACGCTGTCCGTCGGTGAATGTTTGGGATGGCATGGTGAACGGTATGCTCATTGGACCATTTATTCTCCCAAATCGATTGGACGGGATGCAATACCTAGACTTTTTACGCAACATTTTGCCTTCCTTGTTTGCCTGCGTCTGCTCGGTAGCGCATCAGCTGATTTCATTTTCTGTTGGAGCGGTATGATTTCGGGCAGAGGCGTACTTAGCCCTTCTCGTCAACTGGAGAGGTTCTTGAAATACATTTTTAAGTCTAGGTGTCAAGCTTTTTCTTTGCGGCCAAGTTTTCGCTGTGCAAGGTTTGTCCTTATCCCACTAACATCAAAAACAGCAAATTAGAGATTCGTCACACGCCAGTAGCCTGCTGGATCTCTTTCTGACCACGCATCCTGTCGCTTACAGCACTGCTGTCGCGTCCCCCCTGGGTAACTCAGACCACGGTGTTGGGGAGGTTAAGTTTCGGTCAGAACCCGCTGTGACAGCAGAAACTCGTACGGGCCGCAAAACTTGGCTTTACAGACACGCCGACTGGGAGGGGCTCAGAGACTTCTTCTCTAGGTTTCCTTGGAGAGATGTCTGTTTCACTGACGCGGATGCGTCGGCTGTCTGTTCTTCGATAACAGAAATTATCCACGTCGGAATGAAATGGAATGGCAAGTGTGTCGAGATTGTGGAACAGTCTACGAGAGGAAGCTTTTCCCAGTTTTACTAGTAAAAAAATCGTATTAACAAAATTTCTTTGGGATCATCACAGCAGCCGCGGTGTTCCGGCATTTAGGCTTCCGCCTGCGCGGCTGCTTCGATATAAACAAAAATGGGTGTGAAGAACGAACTCTAATGTTTACAATGCATGTCCGTACATGAACACGAATCCTGTGACCGCCTGACACAAGCGTTGCGTCCACCCTCGCCGGGCAAGTGCGTTAAAACGAATATTGCCCACCCGCAGTGGTCATTCACGTCATCGTCCGGCTATTAACGTCAATGCCCAATTATCGCCACGTAACACTTCACCAACCTCACCTATGGAGCCCGCAAAAGCAAGAGTAACCGCAATCCGAACGGTTCAATCGTTTACACATGCTGCTTTTCGCGCAAAAAATCGTTCGGTTTGGTAAACGCGAATCCGCCATTATCCAACACGCTGTTAACCGCAGTCGGACGCATCGCCTCGCGTTTGCGGAAGTAATGTTTTAGTGCTCGGCGCAGCTGCGATTTTTTCTCCGGCAAAAGATGTCTTGCATACGTTTAAACTTTTCGACGGTGTATACCGTGTTTGTAGTACCCGACTTACATCGCCGAGAACATGGCACCTATCAGCGCAGGGCACGAGAGGATTGTTCGCAATACCAGAAACGAGGGTGTTTAGATTTTGGGCATTCGGGGTAGCTGGAGTATAAAGATAAAGAAACGGGCTGGGGTGAATGACGAAGTTTGCATTAAAGAAAAAAGAACGAAACGCGCTGCAATAAATACGAGCCCCTTCCCACTTCAGTTGGCCCACTTCAATATTTGTACCAAAATATGTCTTTATAAACTAAACATGACGAAACTATTTACTTCTAAAACAATTAATTTTCTCAAAAAATCACTGTAAAAGATGTGGTTCTAGAACTTCGTGGATATAACGCTGCGCGTTCATGTTACCTCTGATGAAGATTAAAGGTAACCTGGAACCATAAGCTATAGCACCCCAAACCATAACTCCAACAGTGTGTGGTGCAGACAACGGTCACTCTGGGATCAGGAATGGAACAGTATTGTCTTTAGTGACGAGTCTCGATTTTGTTTAGGCATGCACGATGGTTGTGCCAGGGTTAGAAGGCGACGTGGTGAAAGGAGGAATCCACAGTTTTATGTTGAAAGACATGTTTATCACACTGTTGGAGCTTATGGTTCCAGGTCACCTTTAATCTTCATCAGAGGTAACATGAACGCGCAGCGTTATTTCCACGAAGTTCTAGAACCCCATCTTTTACCCTATCTTGACACCCTGGCAGATCCAACTTTCCAACAAGATAATGCCCGACCACATGTTGCAAGAGTCACAATAGACTTCTTTCAACATAATGATGTCACATTGTTACCATGGCCACCAAGATCTCCCGACTTATCCCCAATTGAGCACGTGTGGGATATGATGGGTAGGAGATTGCTCAATTTGCAACGTCCTCCTCAGACTCTAGAAGCACTTCGAGAGGAGTTGGTGGTTGCCTGGAATGAGATACCACAGGAGGACATTGACCACCTGATCAGAAGCATGCCTAGGCGCGTTGGAGAATGCGTAGCACATCAGGGTGCATCCACACATTATTAAAGGTCAAAGGGCTTTAAAGCAGTGCAATCGTTTTGAAATTTTTATCATTTACTTTTTATGCTTCGTTAAGTACTTATACAAAATTTTATTAAAATAAAGCCATTTAAACTGGGTGTTTGGATTTATATGTCACTTAGTATACATATGAGTATCAATTTTCGTATTTTAGAATATTTTTATCGTAAAACCAAAAAAAAAATCAAATGAAACACCCAATTTTCAAATTTTATGACTTGGTTAACGTATAAAAGACGTTAATTTTATAGAATCTTAAAGATTAGTATAATTCGAAAACAGGTAATTTTCGGACAGTAGTTGCTATACTAAAATCGACTCAGATTGGCTTGTACTATCTCCCTGCTGGCATCTATTTTCCCGTCACCCTGTATAACATCCAAAAAGTATAATATCTCAGTTCGACCATCTACTTCTGTAATATAAACTCTCTCTAAATAATTTTTTACTTTTTAGTTCGGTTCGCTATACAAGCGTGTTTTCTAAGTTTTTTTGATTATTTATTTGTTTGTAAGCAATTCGTTATTAATAAAATAAAACTTTCATGCAGACAAAAGTAAAGATGAACGTGAGAAGCACAAAAAGCCGTTAATATTGTAGCAGTACGCTATCGGTAATGCATTTCACTTCAATCCAGTATAATCAATTTGCAGCTCTAACTACTCCCATTAAGAAATTGGTAATACATTATTCAAACTTCATTGTGCGGTCGTATCGTCACATTTACTTAATTGATCAAGCTGCGGAGCATTCTATTACGGCAGAACATTCAGGTCATCGGCAGACCCGCTTAACACCATCATCGCCCGGTGACATTTCAAGTTTATGACTCCTCCGAGATTCAATATCCCACAAGGGAACGCTGCAAGCAAGCAAGCAAATCACATCTCGAACTGAGGAATACGCTAAAGAGAGTGGCTGACTCATGAGTTAATAACGTGGATCCATTATGGTCGAACTCTCCCAGCGACATTTTAAATGGGGTCCTCTGTTACGGTCGTACGGATTGATGTATGTTCATGTTAGATTGGTCAGTGCCGAACCCTCGTAAGTCCGTTGTTGTTTGCCAATATCCCTCTTACATATTGAAGATCTTCTGGTACAGAGTAATGCTTGGCTGGATAATGTGAAGTATATTTTAAATCGGCAATCACACACACGAATTCTATTCGAGTATCATTACTTCTATAATGTAAGTCATAAATAATATACAGGGTGGCGCATCGAACACGAAACGGACGCATTTACTGACAGCTGTTTTTTTTTTGTTTGGGAAAACGCTCAGACCCGTCGATTTTGTTTTCGAGGGGCACACAAGCTGGCAAAAAATCACGTTAACACGTGCAACCCCCTAAGCGGGGGTGACACCACCCCAAAAATCTTAAATGGAAAGGGGGGTCGAGAGATACCTTATTTTAAAGGTCTTTCAATTCCCTTTATAATGATATAAAATTAATGTACTTCAGTTCAGTTTAAAGATTTATTGATTTAAAGCTTAAATAAAACTAATACATCATTAGTAGAGATCAATACATATGGCAGCAAAGTAATTTAAAAATGAAGAATGAACTAACCCGTTAGGCAAGTAAATGTTGAAAACGACCACCATGACCCTCCATGCAATAATAAAGATTTTGCTCAAAACGTTGCCGCACATTTTGCAAAATTTGAGGGGTAATTTGAAGGCACGCAGGTCTTCTAATGATGTTGGCTGAGTAGCATAGATTTTGCTTTTTAAATGACCTCATATAAAGAAATCCAAAGGTGATAAATCTGGCGATCTTGGGGGCCATTCAATTGCACCTCTTCTACCAATCCATCGAATGGAATCTGATCTAAATATTGTCGAACACGTAATTCGTAATGTGGTGGGGCACCATCATGTTGGAACATCAACCTGTTCGCAATGTACCGCCGATCAATCTGTATTCAATTATAGCTGTTAATGCAGAATTAGACCGTCGTGAGACAGGTTAGTTTTACCCTACTGATGACTCGTCGTTGCGATAGTAATCCTGCTCAGTACGAGAGGAACCGCAGGTTCGGACATTTGGTTCACGCACTCGCTCGAGCGGGCGGTGGTGCGAAGCTACCATCCGTGGGATTATGCCTGAACGCCTCTAAGGCCGTATCCTTTCTAGTCAAAGGTGGCAACGATATCTCTTGGAGTTCCGAGAGTCGAAAGGCTCAAAACAATGTGACTTTACTAGGCGATCGCAGGTCGCTACGACCGTCGCACTAGCCTTCGTATTGCCGTTAAGATCAACGGCCGGCAGCGGGATCGATCCTTGCTAAGTCCGGATCGATCATGGGTCCAACAAATGATTCGATGTCGATAGCGTCTTCCAGTAATTCCAAATACAGTTCACCGGTCAAATTTCCAGGTAAGAAAAAAGGACCAACTAAATGATCTCCAAAAATACCAGCCCAAACATTTAGTTTTTGTGGCTGCTGTGTATGAACCTCATGATAAATTTTGGGATTAGAATCGGACCAATATCGGCAGTTATGGCGATTTGCTACGCCATTTCAGAAAAAGGAACATTCGTCGGAAAAGCAAGTGTTGAATAGAAAATGTTCATCGTTTATAATTCGTTCACTCATATCTTCACAAAATTATAATCGCCGATCAAAATCGTTTTCATTAAGTTCTTATACCAGGTGAATTTGATACGGATGAAAACTATGGGTCTTTAGAATCCGTTGGACAGTACGTCGACTAACACCACACACAGTCTCCAATTTGCGGGTACTTAACGTAGGATCTACATAAACTTGCCCTAAAACCCCAACTTCTATTGTTTCGTTCCTTATGGGATTTTCAATGTTGCGTTTTTTATTGGCGACTGACCCAGTTTCCCGAAATTTAGCTACAAGTTCTAGAACATATTTTCGATGCACGTTACTGTTCTCATGTCTCTCATTAAATATACTAAGTGACATATAAATCCGAACACCTAGTTTAAGCGTATAAATGTACGAATATCTAAAAATGAGATAAACCCTTCCTACCGTCAAGATTTTTTTACCTATAGAATTTTGTTCAAAAATGAACATGAAGTGTTCACTTTTTGCGTTTTAAGCATTCTGAAGACATTCAAAATAAAGCACAAAAATTGCTCAAATTATTGCGACACTATTGACAACTATTGACAATTTGAGGATTATTTACGTTTTGATTAGGTATTTGTTTTGTTGTATTCCATGGCCTGTTTCTATTAATTGTCTTTTCGTATATGCCCATAGTCAATATGCCTTTTATCATCATCATTACTTACTTACCTTTTAGAGATATTTTGTAATATTTTCAAAGAGTGTGATTTTATTCTGATGAATTCCAGAAAAATTAGTTTAAAAAAATGATAATATAACGGATTTTCGTATAAAGCCTTCTTTGGCCTTAATTTTAGGTTAGGAGCAAGCAATCGCGATGCGGTTTTCGCGACCTTGTTTAGACATCATTTAGCTACTTTTTCATAAAAAATAATAGCGATTTTTTCTTCAAATGGACTAGAATTGACCAGTTTAAAATAGTTCAAACAGTATCTAGCACTAAAACCGAAAACTAAATAATAATATTTTAACTGCACAATGATGTTTGTTTTCGTACTGATATTCTTTTTACTGTCAACAAAAAATAACAAAACAAGTTTTTATCGCTGTTGTTGTGGACACGGCAGGGAATTACAATTATTTGTAGAGATATACATGTTAGTGGGTTTGTGTTCAAGTAAAATATTAAATGTCCACCATTTTGTAGTAGATAAAGGTATTGACTTTATATTCTAGGGTTATAAGGCAGTCGTTAGGAGCTTCAAAATGATGTGCCACAAGACCCCCGTTTTCATATAATTTTTTTCCAAGATGGCGCCTAGTGGCCATCTTGACATTTTCATCTGTCAATTTTACTCTAAAATATACTAAGTGACATATAAATCCGAACACCCAGTTTAAATGGTTTTATTTTAATAAAATTTTGTAAGTACTTAATGAAGCATAATAAGTAAATGATAAAAATTTCAAAATGATTGCACTGCTTTAGAGCCCTTTGACCTTTAATAATGTGCGGATGCACCCTGATGTGCTGCGCATTCTCCAACGCGCCTAGGCATGCTTCTGATCAGGTGGTCAATGTCCTCCTGTGGTATCTCATTCCAGGCAACCACCAACTCCTCTCGAAGTGCTTCTAGAGTCTGAGGAGGACGTTGCAAATTGAGCAATCTCCTACCCATCATATCCCACACGTGCTCAATTGGGGATGAGTCTGGAGATCTTGGTGGCCATGGTAACAATGTGACATCATTATGTTGAAAGAAGTCTATTGTGACTCTTGCAACATGTGGTCGGGCATTATCTTGTTGGAAAGTTGGATCTGCCAGGGTGTCAAGATAGGGAAAAAGATGGGGTTCTAGAACTTCGCGGATATAACGCTGCGCGTTCATGTTACCTCTGATGAAGATTAAAGGTGACCTGGAACCATAAGCTATAGCACCCCAAACCATAACTCCAACAGTGTGATGAACATGTCTTTCAACAAAAAACTGTGGATTCCTCCTTGCACCACGTCGCCTTCTAACCCTGGCACGACCATCGTGCATACCTAAACAAAATGGAGACTCGTCACTAAAGACAATACTGTTCCATTCCTGATCTCAGAGTGACCGTTGTCTGCACCACTCAAGGCGATTACGTCGGTGTTCTCGAATTAAAGGGAGGACCCAGTGTGGCCGGTATGAAAACAAGCCAAAACTTCTCATTTGTCGGTAAATACTTCGCATGCCAATAGGTCTTCCGTGTTCTACAAACCATTCATTTGCAATGGACCTGGTAGTGGAGAAACGGTCCCTTAAGGCCAATAATCTTAGGTGGCGATCTTCACGGTCTGTTGTTCTACGGCGGCGTCCAGTGCCCCTTGCTTTTTGCGTACGGCCTTCTCGAAGTCATGCCTGACAACACCTAACCACAGTGTCTACACTTCTTTGCACTCTAACTGTAATTGTCCGAAAAGAAAGTCCAGCTTCCCGAAGTCCCACTATACGGCCCCTATCAAACTCACTAAGTTGACGATATCGTACAGGTCTCCGTACCCTAGGCATCGTAACCGATCGTAAAGGATGTTAAGAACTAAAATCCGCCAACGTTGATTCTTTACTGCAGCTGAAATATTCATTTTTAGAGCGTTAGTGAATTAAAAAAAAGCAGTATAAAAACCGGAATGTCCAACTGATCAGGCTGAACATTTTTTCACTTGTTATTTACAGTAAGATAAATACATTCACCAACTTTTATTAAAATAAAACCATTTAAACTGGGTGTTCGGATTTATATGTCACTTAGTATAATTGGCACGCCTGTTTTTCACGATTATTCTTCTTAATGCTCTTCGGTCGGCATTTGTAATATTACTTTTTTTCACATATCGTGGCTTAATATTAACTGAACCAGTTACGTTATATCTTCTAACAGTATTTCTCACACTGTACCGCGATAAGTCTAACAAAGTTGCAATTTCTGAGTTTGATTTCCCAGAATTAAAAAATGTAAAAACTATACACTCATAAAATAAGTTTCAGATGACAATTCCAAATTTTAATCTTTGCGATTACAATACATTGTCGACCCTCTGTAGTCACATAACAATTATTCGCAGCAATATACCGAATATCATCATAAATCATAAACTAAATTTTTTTAATGCTATCATAACCCTCATATTATATAACGATAAATCACTGGATTGAATGAAAGTCGATATGGATTTATGGCAGCATTACACTCTCTTCTTAGCGTTTTTATTGGAATGAAACAATAACCATTCACCTTGTAACCGAACAAGACAACAAGAGGTCATCGATGAGAATCATGATTTAGTCTTCGTGACAATTGGACCGATTATGCGCTCCTTTCACATAATGCAGAAGATTTAATGCAATCGTCAATGTTGATGGGTTAATATCTCTGTTCGTCAAGGCCGAATATGCCATGGCATCGTTACATTAACCCGTTTAGGTCTGTAATTTAATTATGAGATATGCGTATATTGTGACCTGAAAGACGCTGATTTGTCGCCGTGCAGAAATCTTCTTTGTTGTAAATATACAAGGTGTAAACATTATGTTAGTCATTATTGTAAATTTGTAGGTGATTGTTTCTAGTAAATTGAGTTTTTAACAAAAATTGAACTATTTTGGAGCTTACTACATGAGGTAACTTCAGTAATGTACATTTGAGTATCAATTTTCGTATTTTAGCATATTTTTATTGTAAAACAAAAAAAAAATCAAAAGAAACACCCAATTTTCAAGTTTTATGACTTGGTTAACGTATAAAGGACCTTAATTTTATAAAATCTTAAAATTAGTATAATTCGAAAACGGCTAATTTTCGGACAGTAGTTCGTATAGTAAAATCGACTCAGATCGGCTTGTACTATCTCCCCCCCTCCCACCGGTTCCGCATCTATTTTCCCGTCACCCTGTATAATATTTACACCGTAATAAGGCTAATCGGCTAAACAAACTATTGCGAATTCTTCATCGTTCAACTGGATTCCTGCAGATTGCAACAGCAGAACAACCGCTGCCGTTGTGTCAACGTTGCAATTTCTAAGACGATCATAAAAGGAAACGGCCAACGTCGTCCATTATCCTATTATTGTACTACCAAAAACGTATACTATTATTATAATTGCATCTTAAATGGCATTGTTAATAACGCTAGCATCCAAGAGGCGACCGGAGAGGCGAGTCGAGCCGCTCAAACATTAAAAGAAAAGATAAATGCCTGAGATAATGCTCTGAATGAAAGCCCGTTCAATGAGAGAACATAAATTGCCATCGATGATGCATTTTTCCTTTTTGTATAGAGAATGTGTGGATGTGATTGATAAGGCAATTAGCGGGAATACGCACAAGTGATTGTTGATTGGATGATATCGTCTTTTCTGGCCTGCGATCTTGGGCGACGACGAAGCCGAAAAGTGCACCTTTTCATGATCACAATGTCGATGCGGATGTTCCCCAGGGATCGGTTTGGCTCTGGCATTGTTTCCCTTACATAACGTGTGTCAATATACAGGGTGGCGCATCGAAAACGAAACACGCATTTACTTTCAGCTCAGTTTTTTTTTGGAAAAACGCTCAGACGCGTCGATTTTGTTTTCGAGGGAGACACAAGTTTGGCAAAACGTCACGTTAGCACGTGCAGCCCCCTAGGCGGGGGTGACACCAACCCTAAAATCTCAAATGGAAAGGGGGGTCGAACGATACCTTATTTTGAAGGTCTTTCAATTCCCTTTATAATGATATAAAATTATTGTACTTCAGTTCAGTAGTTTTGAAGATTTATTCATTTAAAGCTTAAATGTCAACTGTCAATTGTCAGGAGATCCATTAACTTGGCATGCACATGCACGTTTTAAATTTTCTGTATTCAGTTTGCTTGTTGTTCTCTTTTATTTCGTCTTAAGTTTTTGAAATATTGTCTGTTATACATATAACGTGTTCTTCTCTATATTTGAATTTCTGCTTAACTTAACCTGGACTATAATTTTAACTACGTTTCAAAAAAGTAAATTTCCTCATTCTTGCTCAAATTCTGTTATTTATACAGGGTGTCCCAGAAGTCGACGTCAAGCCGAAACCGGATGATAGGCAAAGTCATAACAGCTATCAGAAAAATATTTAAAAAATATTATGTATGTGTTTTGAAAATTATAGGTCTTTGAAAAAGATATAGAAATTTCACACCCTACGGCAGTCTGTCAACTCCTGTTACTACAAATATTATTTTTTTTGGATTTTATTTTTACAATGTAATGCTGAATAATGCATCTTCAAACTGGTGTCTCAACCTTACTGCCAACTTTTCTCGTTCAGGAAAAATTGCCACTTATTTCCCTACCAAGTATTCCAAAGTAAAACTTTACTCAACTTTAACTGGCTGTACTGGAAAAAAATGTACTACGAGAGTTTGGCAAGTAACCTTAAAAGTTGGCGCATTTAATAACGATTCCAAAATGGTATAACACTTAGAAGATTACTCGTTAACTTATGCACAATTTTTATTTGAAGAAAAACTGATGAACATTTTTCAAAATTTCCTAATTAAACAGCGATTATGAAAACGCACAAGGACCCTTAAGGATAACTGTTTGCACAACAGTGGGCGTCAAAATGCTGCTGATGATGATTTACCTTTACAGCAAATGCTCAAACTGTTTTCCTTCAGCCGCAATACACGCTCGACATCTTCTTAAAAAAGATCGGGTTATTAAACGAGCGAATCCATGGTTATTAATAAACTCAGCTGCTTCCAATAGTCTTGCCGTAGCTCAGCTACATTTTGAATCGGCTTGAAATAGACTTTTTCTTTTACAGTTCCCCAGTAAAAAAAATCTAACGGATTCAAATCTGGTGACCGGGCTGGCCACGGTATTGTACCAGACCGCCCTATCCATCTGCCTGGAAAGTTTGATCGAGATACTCTCTCACTGAGAGTGCATAGTGCGCTGGGCAGCCATCATGCTGAAACCACATGTCCCTGTAAATACTCAGTGGCGCGTCCTCCAATAAATTTTCTAAATGATTTTGCAAAAAATTTAAATAAACCTCAGCAGTCAAAGCCTCTGGGAACTCAAACGGACCGATTATTTTACCATTTAAAATCCCTGTCCAATGGTTTATCTTGAAGCGATATTGAGATTTATCGTCTCTCATCAAATGTGGGTTTGCTACGTGCCACTTGTGTAAGTTATGCAGGTTCATGTACCCATCTTTCTTAAATGTGGTCTCATCTGACCATAAAATTTTTTCAAAGAACCGTGGATTTTCCCTGTGTCTTCCTAACATTGTGCGATAAAAAGCAACTCGGGGCTCATAATCTCGGGGCAGTAAAGGTTGAACACGCTGTATGTGGTATGGATGAAGCACATAACTTACTTGCTATTGCACACTTTGATACCGATCAGTACTCCTTCGTTTACTGCGCATGTTTACATGTTCGTGCTTGTTGATTACGTACTGTTACTAATTTTGGATTCGTGAACTGGACTGTTGATCGCTTGTGATTTGGATTTGGGCTGTTTAACGGCGCTTCAAAACAACATTTGCTTTTCTTAGACTATCTTTGATAGTGTGACTGTGCAGTGCCGCTATGTCCGTGTACACCGTACAAGAATATGCTAACATGCACCTCATTCACGGGGAATGCAGATGCAACGCTAGTGCTGTGTCTTTCTAACATTGTTCGACAAAAAGCAACTCGGGGCTCATAATCCCGGGGCAGAAGAGCTTGAACACGCTGTACGTGGTATGGATGGAGCACGTTTTTTTGCAAGATTCTATGGGCTGTACTTTTGGGCACACCTGTTTTTAGTTCTATTGCACGCACTGAAGTACTCGGGTCTTCTTCGACAGCTCCTAGCACCACGTCTTCGTAAGGAAGGGAAGATCTTCCCTCACCGTGTGATTGGTTTGGTAGTTGGCCCTCTGAGAACAGTAAGCGATGCACATTTGTGAACACTCGATGATCTGGATGACGAGCTGCATTCGGGTACCTCTCACAGTAAAGTCTCGCTGCAGCACTAGCGTTGCATCTGCATTCCCCATAAATGAGGTGCATGTTAGCATATTCTTGTACGGTGTACACGGACATAGCGGCACTGCACAATCACACTATCAAAGATAGTCTAAGAAAAGCAAATGTTGTTTTGAAGCGCCGTTAAACAGTCCAAATCCAAATCACAAGCGACCAACAGTCCAGTTCACGAATCCAAAATTAGTAACAGTACGAAATCAACAAGCACGAACATGTAAAGATGCGCAGTAAACGAAGGAGTACTGATCGGTATCAAAATGTGCAATAGCAAGTAAGTGATGTACTTCATCCATACCACGTACAGCGTGTTCAACCTTTACTGCCCCGAGATTATGAGCCCCGAGTTGCTTTTTGTCGCACAATGTTAGAAAGACACAGGAAAGATCCACAGTTATGTTATGGTCGGATGAGACCACATTTAAGAAAGATGGGTACATGAACCTGCATAACTTACACGAGTGGCACGTAGCAAACCCACATTTGATGAGAGAAGATAAATATCAATATCGCTTCAAGATAAACCATTGGAGAGGAATTTTAAATGGTAAAATAATCGGTCTGTTTGAGTTCCCAGAGACTTTGACTGCTGAAGTTTATTGGATTTTTTGAAAAATCATGTACAAAATTTATTGGTGGACGTGCCACTGAGTATTTACAGGGACATGTGGTTTCAGCATGATGGCTGCCCAGCGCACTATGCACTCTCAGTGAGAGAGTATCTCGATCAAAACTTTCCAGGCAGATGGATCAGGCGGTCTGGTACAATACCGTGGCCAGCCCGATCACCTGATTTGAATCCTTTAGATTTTTTTACTGGGGAACTGTATAAGAAAAAGTGTATTTCAAGCCGATTCAGAATATAGCTGAGCTACGGCTACTATTGGAAGCTGCTGAGTTTGTTAATAACCGTGGATTCGCTCGTTTAATAACCAGATCTTTTTAAGAAGATGTCGAGCGTGTATTACGGCTGAAGGAAACAGTTTGAGCATTGGCTGTAAAGGTAAATCATCATCAGCATTATTTTGACGCCCACTGTTGTGCAAACAGTTATCCTTAAGGGTCCTTGTGCATTTTCATAATCGCTGTTTAATTAGGAAATTTTGAAAAATGTTCATCAGTTTTTCTCCAAATAAAGATTGTGCATAAGTTAACGAGTAATCTTCTAAGTGTTATACCATTTTGGAATCGTTATTAAATGCGCCAACTTTTAAGGTTACTTGCCAAACTCTCGTAGTACATTTTTTCCAGTACAGCCAGTTAAAGTTGAGCAAAGTTTTACTTTGGAATACTTGGTTGGGAATAAGTGGCAATTTTTCCTGAACGAGAAAAGTTGGCAGTAGGTTGAGACACCAGTTTTGAAGATGCATTAGTCATCATTATATTGTAAAAATAAAATCCAAAAAAAGTTAATATTTGTAGTAACAGGAGTTGACAGACTGCCGTAGGATGTGAAATTTCTATATCTTTTTCAAAGACCTATAATTTTCAAAACACATACAAAAAAATTTTTTAAATATTTTTGTGACTTTGCCTATCACCCGGTTTCGGCTTGACGTCGACTTCTTGGACAGTTCTTGAATGTTTCAGTCTAATCTTTCCTGTCATCTCTTTCAAATTCTTACCTTGCGAGTTGACTACGGAGTTCACTCATATGTTTACTCGAGGATCCATTACACGATACCCTACATGATCCACTTTAAAAAAAGCCCTTATCTAATCAGGATCTCTTAATTAGCCACCATAATTTGGGCATAGGGGCTTCTTTCATTGTGATCGGGTGCTTTTATAATTTTTAATCAGTCGACCTACTGCCGACGAATTTGAGATGTAATCTGTCTGGCGTTGCCAGTGACAATAGCTGTCCTTTTGAAGTTACTCATATGTTCATACGCACTCCATCACATGTTTGAGCTTTTCTTTGTTGTTAATCTCGAACACGTTTGTGTGATTGTCACAAGGCCTAGTATCGTAGTTAAAAGCTTCTGAATTCGATCGTGTGGTCGCCTCTATCATTCATAGTTTAGAACTAATTCCGAATTATTTTTCTGAGCGTACAGTAAAGTTGGAAGAGAGAATCACATGGGTTCTTGTCGTAAACAAATCTTAATTGGAGTAAATTTAAAATCGTCAAGTTCCTGCACGTGGAATTTGAGATAATTTATTGTTATTTGACGTACTGTTAATAATTTTTAAAAAAATTGGAAAACGACATGACAGATTGAGGAGATATTTTGAAGAAATAGCACAACATTTTGTCTTTTTATTTGCTCCGCCACTGGGCGACGAAATATTGTAATTGCGAAAAATTAAGAAAACGCTCCAAAAGCTATTTTCAACAACAGAATGATAACAAAACATGGGCGTAGTAAAGAAAAGCATTTACTTATTAGTAAATTCTTTTAGTCAAATTTCTTCTGAAAGTAGTACAAACTAATCTGATGTACCTATTAGTCTACTTTAAGCTTTAAGTCAATAATCTTCAAAAGGTACTGAACTAAAGCTCATGTACTTTACATCATTATAAAGGGAATTGAAGACCTTTTTAAAATAAGGTATCACTCGACCCCCCTTTCCATTTTTAGATTTTGGGGGTGGCGTCACCCCCGCTTAGGGGGCCGCACGTACTAACGTGATTTTTTGCCAAACTTGTGTCCCCCTCGAAAACAAAATCGACGGGTCTGAGCGTTTTTCCAAAAAAAACTGAGCTGCCAGTAAATGCGTTCTGTTTCGTTTTCATGCGCCACCCTGTATACACAGTGAGATTCAAAAATTTAACCTGTGTCTAGACACAAGCCCTAGAATTTTAGTTCAAGTGATACTCTTGAGCCATTAAAAGTGATAGTTAATGCCACAGGTTTCTTCTGGATGTTATTAAATTAGACAACTGATGTATTTCAGGATTGAAGTAGAGCTGATTGATGCTAAACCGCTGCTGAATATTTTGCAATCTCTCTCTTTAGTAACCTCGCACTTATTCGATATCACCAATGAAGCATCATCTGCATATAGAATGAATCGACCTTCGGAGAACAGTAGTCAAGGTCATTTGAGTATATAGTCAACGCCAAACAAAGTGGCGTGCACGTCATCAAGGTGGGTGTGTTGAAAAATTTACATTGTTGCCAAACTTTTTGTAAAATAATAAAATTATTATTTACATATCTAGGTTTATAAGCAATATTAACCTCAAATGAGAACAAAATATAGTATAATAAAATTATAGATCTGTACTTGCATAATCATTAAGTATGACAATTATTGATCAGATGACACTATGAAACTACCATATTTAATTCATAGCTTAAAGGTACTGGATAAAAATCCAAATGGGGTCCTCAAATTTTATGCATGGTATTTATTTTACAGAATTCATACAGAAAAATGCATTCTAAAATTAGGTAAGCTACTGGTGTAAGCTTTTTCTGTACAATAAAGTTAGTCGGAGTTCTTTCTTCAGCGCTGTCTGAATCTGAATCTTCATCACTCTCAAAGTTGATTATTAAAGGTTCGATGTCTGGTCGATCAAAAATTCGTTCTCTTTCATACCATTTAAAAATTTCTTGCTCAGTATGTCGAACACTATTTTTCCACATGTCTGGGGTAACCGTTTGTAGAGCCTCGTTCCACATATCCAAACCAGTCTTTTTCACTGTTACCATCTCTACCAATATGTCTGTTATAGTAACCTTTTGCTATGCCCCAAATTAACTCAATAGGGTTAAATATACAATGGTAAGGAGGCAGACGAAGAACTTTGTGCCCATGTTGTTCCGCCAATTCATCAATCACGTATATTTTAGGTGGTTTGTTTCTAAAAAAGCAGTTATTTTAAGAATAGGAATAAACAAAAGAAATATAAACTGTCGACCAAAATATATATAATTAAGAAGCATTATGTACCGAGCAACAATACTCAATAGCTCTGTTTTAAACATTGTGTTTAAAAATGGTATGTTTTGATTTGTCAACCAGTCTTGGATATTTTTTTTTGTCCATGCATTGTTGGGCACTTTGTTCAATATCATGCTGTGATAAGGGGCGTTATCCAGTATAATCATAGATGGACTCTCCAATTTTTCTAATAACTGATGTTGAAAACCATTTCAAAAAATTGTCCTGGTTCATCTCTCCATGGTAATCGCTCAATTTTGTTTTCGAAGAAAATATCGCTTCACTACCCTCAATAAACCCATTTTCATTTCCAGCATGTAATATAATGTATCTAAAATATATCAGTTTTAAATTTTATAGTGCAAATTGTGTAAAAGTACATACCTTTTACCATCTGTTTTAATAGCTTTCACGCTTTTTTGGTTTCCATTTTGCCAAGAGCGACCTATGGTCCCATTTTGAAATATCCAAGTTTCATCGAGGAAGACAAACTGGTATAAGGCCTCAACCTTGGCTTGATTGTATTGCCTTAGAAATTCCACTCTTTTCAAAGCTATACTTGGTAGTTCCATGAGCCCTCGTCGCGGATTGTCCTTAAGCCACTTAAATCCAAGATATCTAAGCAACCGCCTTAAAGACGTGGCACTACCATCAAATAATGCCCTATCTCTTAATCGAGACCATATAGTTTGTATCGTAACTTGTTCTTCTGAAACCATGTGTAATATGACATTATAATTTAGTTAACAAATTAATGCAAATTTCTGATAAGTTATTATAATAAGATCTTACTTTTGTGATACATATTTATAGATCACTTCTCGAATGGCACTTGTATCCAATGTCGCTGTGTTGGTTACACGTTTAATATAACTCCGCTTTTTCTTGGGCGATTCTAAATTTGCATCACTTTTCACACCCTCGGAAATACGACTAACTGTCCTTAAACTAATTTTTAAAGCAGCAGCAACACGCTACAAAAAATGAAATAAAATTTCACTATTATTAATATACATTACATATAATTATTAGTAACCTACCTCTTGAACAGCATTTAAAGGCAACAAAGGCCCGTTGTTGTCCCTTTCTGCTCAAAGTAGTGCATTAACGAGGCCACGAGTTCCTTACACCGACTATTTAACTGTTTGGGCATCTTTATATACCAAAATTGCCTTTATCTACTCGTAAAATGAATAATTTTGTTTTGAAACAAACAGTTGTTGATTTACAGTATGCGGGGCCAAAGGATTTATAAAGATTTGAAATGCCACAAATTGATTCAGTGTCAAAATTAATACAAATGTCAGTTCCCAGTTTAAATAAGTTTCAAGGTGACAATGTGTCAACGCTGCGAAATCGGTTTAGTGCGTTTACATGTCGATAAGTGAATGGAGCGTTTGCAAAACATTTTATTTCGCATAATGCGTCTAAATTTATCAGAAAGCAACTTATGTGATATTTTAATAACAATGTTTATATGACTATTAACCATAATAAGAGAGTAATGACCATTTTACAATTTATATATCACATTAATATGAAACTGCAATAGAGCAATTGTTTGTGATAGAAACCTAGGCATTAGGTCGGGGAATTTTTATCGTGATGACGTGCACGCCACTTTGTTTGGCGTTGACTATAGTTAATGCCATGTTTCTTCTGGATGTTATGAAATTGGACAACTGATGTATTTTCAGGATTAAGTAGAGCTGATTGATGCTAAACCGCTGGTGAATATTTTGCAATCTCTCTTTGGTAACCTCGCACTGGCTCGATATCACCAATGAAGCATCATCTGCCATATAGAATGAATCGACCTTCAGAGGAACTGTACTCGAGGTCATCTGAGTATAGACTGAATAGTATAGGATCTAGAATAGAGCCCTGAGGGACGCCTATGGTGATGTGAGCCATGTCGACTTAACAGGCGTATTCAGATCACTATCAATGATAGTCACAAATTGAGACCTATTCTCTAAAAAAATGGGTCTAATTGCAACATTGTTGGAAGTAATGAACAAAAATATTTCGGATCGTTCGCAGTCGTTGCTTTGCATAGTTTTGGGAATCTATACAGTGGCGTAGCAGCTCTCGATAAAGAACAAAATGTGAAGAATTAGACACTAATGTGCTAGGAAATCTGGTAGTATTAGGATACCTGAATAAAAAAAACTATCTAAATAATTAAGGCAATAAATAATGATAGAAATGTGGTAAAAGATGTTAATATTAGTGCTAGATCCATATGAAAAGTTTGTGTCCAACCTTACAAATCGCATCTTCCGAAAAGCGAATAAATAATGTTTTCTACAGCCGCCGCAAAAACTAGCGATATTAAGTGTTTAATAGTCAGTTTGGACATAAATGCAAATCTAATTTTCAAACACTTCATGCATAATGCAGGTTTTATATTGCTTATCACTAAAAACTTTTGTTTTTTATGAGTTTTCTGTAAAGTGACTTGTTTATGAGTTTGTGGGACTCCGAACGTAGGTTTAAGAGCGGCGTTTAGCCATGCAAGTGTTCGTGATAACGATGTGTTCCCATCCCATTTATTTTTAAACGGGTCTAGTCGATGTGATGCAATTATTACATAAATACTACTTTTTAGTGTAAAGTAAATTAAATAAAATGGGAGGCCTGGTAATTAAATCTTTTTAAGCTAAGCTTAACGTTATTGTAAAAAAATTGGTTTTCGAAATTTTGAAAATATTTGGAAAATATGGAAATTGCAAAATAAGAATTTAGAAATTTTGAATATTTTGAAAAGTCCAAGCTCTTTAGTGTAAGTAAATTAAATAAAATGGGAGGCCCTGGTAATTAATCTTTTTAAGCTAAGCTTAACGTTATTGTAAAAAATTGGTTTTCGAAATTTTGAAAATATTTGGGAAATACGGAAATTTGCAAAATAAGAATTTAGAAATTTTGAATATTTTGAAAAGTCCAAGCTCTTTAGTGTAAAGTAAAATTAACAAAATGGGAGGCCTGGTAATTAATCTTTTTAAGCTAAGCTTAACGTTATTGTAAAAAATTGGTTTCGAAATTTTGAAAATATTTTGGGAAATACGGAAATTTGCAAAATAAGAATTTAGAAATTTTTGAATATTTTCTGAAAAGTCCAAGCTCTTTAGTTGTAAAGTCAATTTAAATTAAATGGGAGGCCTGGTATTTAATCTTTTTAAGCTAAGCTTAACGTTATTGTAAAAAAATTGGTTTTCGAAATTTTGAAAATATTTGGAAAATACGGAAATTTGCAAAATAGAATTTAGAAATTTTGAATATTTTGAAAAGTCCAAGCTCTTGATTTTAAGTATTTTTTGTTGTTGTTTTGAGTTTCAGAAAATGAAATTTCAGTTTTAAAAATTACTTAACCCTTAGGCCTAGAACTAAAAAGTTGAAAATACTTTTTAGTTTGAGTTTACTGCAATGCAAAGTCCAACAATTAAGTATGACTAATTAATTTTGAAATAAGATCACTTACAAATTACGATATTAACAAAAAATCAATTATAGTAAAAAAGCCCTTGGGGTGCAATTGACTATATTTTCCAACTCCAGCAACTAAAAAATAATTTTTATATTGAACATATTCCAAATTAATTAGCGATACTTGATTGCAGTACACAAACTCGGTCTCTGCTTGAAAATTATTTTCTACTTTTTATTTTTTCTATTACAACGCGTTTTTTGTTTATTTAAACTAGAATTTAATTTACACTAACTCATCACTAATCAATGTCATTCTTAGATGACATGCACATGCCATAGACACTTTTATTTAAAATGTATAACAAATGTTTTGTAGCATAATAGCCAAAATAGCTGAAAGAATCATATTAGATAAGCTCCTGTCATTTGCTTTCGAAAATGACCTTATCCCTAAGAATCAGCATGGATTTCTCCCTGGTCGATCCATAATGACCAACCTTCTCCACTCTCTCTCACGATTGGACTCAGTGTCTGGACACAAAGACTCCTGTTGATATAATTTACTTAGATTTTTCTAGGGCTTTCGATCGCGTACCACATAGAAGGCTTCTGTTTAAGTTGGAATGTATGGGAATAAGAGGCGAGTTGTTACTGTGGATTAAGGCCTTTTCTCACCGGGAGGACTTTCTCTGTGCGCGTCAGTGATAGCCAGTCTCACCTTCATCATGTAGCAAGTGGAGTTCCTCAAGGCTCTGTCTTGGGGCCAGTGCTGTTCCTTCTGTATACAAGTGACCTGCCCGCATTGATTTCCTCCACATGTTCAGCTTATGCCGACGACACCAAGATTTACAATACTGTCGTAAATTCTGCTATGCTTCAACGAGATCTTGATATTGTTTGTCAATGGTCAGTCAGTTGGCTTTTACCCTTAAATCTAACTAAGTGTTGTGTCCTTCACCTCGGGAAGTCAAATCCGCGATTTACATACAAGATCTCTGACCACAACATCGAAGCAGTTTCCAGCCACACTGATCTGGGCGTTGTAGTCAACGATCGTCTTTCCTGGTCAGAGCATATTCACCACGTTACATCAAAAGCCAAGAAACTTCTATACATGCTGAAGAGGTCTTTCAAAGGATCCGATGTCAACACTTGCGCCTACATTTACAAGGCATTCGTGAGGCCAATTCTTGAATTCGCTGGCCCGGTATGGGACACTGGGCTTCTGCGCGATAGAAATCTCGTCGAATCAGTACAGCGTCGGGCTACTCGTATCCCTTTTGGAGCACGAAGACCAAGCTATGAAGATCGCCTTGAATTATTCACCTGACCCCATTCTCTGAGCGAAGACTTCGTGGCGATCTTATAGTTACGTTCAGGATACTTCATGGTTTGATGGGCACCAACCTCATGCATCTATACCGTCTGTCGCGCACCAATCTACGCGGACACAGCTTCAAACTGCATAAGGAGCCATTTAAAACAACAGTCCGACAGTGGTTTCTTCCCAACCGCATATTCAACACCTGGAATAGTTTACCTGAAAGTGTGGTAGGTGCTACTTCGGTTAATAGCTTCAAAGTGCAGTATGATAGCTGGAGGAGTGTACAAACTTTATAGCTATGAACTGTCTTTTTTTATTTTTTCTATTTGATGTATTTGTGTTACGTGTCCGTACACTATATAATAATAATAATAACAAACAAAATCAAAGTAGGAATAAGCACTTTTATAAGGAAATTTTCGAATGTTGGCTGTTTTTATGAATCAGGTGTATAACATTTGCAATCTAGTGTATCTTGTCACACGTGACCCTCAAAATATGACCATACTTATTCAGGGCATACTCTTATTTTGACATCGCTATTGTATACGACTTCGATATTAAAACGACCCTCTTAATTGAAGGGTACCATCCGAAGCGGTGATTGTAGGCAAATATGCGATCCAGCCCGGTGAAGTTCACACCATAAACTATATTCCATTAGCTTTTTTGTTCTAAGACATTTTATAGCTAAATGATGAACATTTTTCTCTAAGCGACGACATTTGCATTTAAAGAACTAAGATTATATTATTGTTCAATTTAGTTTTTATAGCACTGGACGCTCTTGCAAATTTCATGTTTTTTTCTTATATTGAAGCGGCAACAAAGACATCTATCGCAAGGTACTCTCCGGCCACTATATTAAAGTGCGAAGTCAACTGCTAGACGCCATTTTTTATTTGCCTAGGATTATGAGAACAAAGTTGTTATCGTACCAGCTAGTTTTCGAGATACAAGGCTGACACTAGTCTGCAAAAGTTTGCAAATAGATATACAGGGTTTGTCCAGAAGTAATAGGACTGAGTCGATTTAAAAAAACGTATTGAGCCAATCGTTACAATTCTTTAGAAACTTTCAAAATAGGCTCCTTCTGCGTCGATGCAGCGCTCCAGCGCGATTTCCAAGCATTGAAGGCGTCACGGAAGGCCTTGAGAGCCGCGGTGGCATGCAGCTTGGATCCCCTCTGTCGTCTCACAAAAAAAGTCGGGGGGCCACATCTGGGCTGTAGGGCGGCTGCGGAGCGTTGGGATGCCGGCCTTGGTCAGGTAGCTCTTCACAAGAAAGGCGATGTGAGCCGGGGCGTTGTCGTGGGTGCAACTTCCAGTCGGGCTGCGATGTCTTGTCGGACCCGACTGACCCTTCGTTGAGTCCTCCTGAGCACGTCCACGTAAAACTTGGCGTTGACGGTTTGTCCAGGAGGAACAAATTCATGGTGAGGACGATGCCTTTGATGTCAAAAAAGACAATGGGCATCGTTTTTCACTTTGGATTTGCTCATTCTTCCCTTTTTTTGGCGAGGAGACGCAGTCGTGTGCCACTCGGAAGATTGCCTCTTTGTCTCGGGATCATACTCAAAGACCCACGACTCATCACCTGTGATTACGTTATTCAAAAATTGGGGGTCAACTTTCACACATGTTCAAATTTTCTTGGCACATTTCCACTCGCCGCAATTTCTGGTCGTCAGTGAGCACTTTTGGGACCATCTTCGCGCACACCTTGCGCATGTGCCACAATGTCATGAACCACAGATTTTGGTAAATTGAACATCTGTGCAATTAAACGAATACTTAGTCGACTGTCTGAGTTCAAAACATTGGCGCACACGAGTCACATTACACTGGACAACAAATTTTAGTTTTTTAATCGTATCTTGTGGGAAAAGTGCACTTCTTTGTTAATTTTGGGGCGCTGAATCCAAAAATGACAATGAAATAAAAAATTAGTTGCGGTTTAGAAAAAAAACTTTTTATTTTTAAGGATATATTAAAAAAAGTAACAAGATTCATATACTTATAAGAATCACAAAGTCTTTTTGCTGTTCTTTTATGGATCGTTTCTGGAGCATCTCTACCAAGAGTCCAACGGTAGTCTGCAAGCATGGAAGGATTCCACTTTCCCTGGTACCTTTTTTCCATTGTTGAAATATCCTGATGAAAACGTTCACCGTGCTCATCACTTACGGCTCCGCAATTGTCAGGAAAAAAGTCCAGGTGTGAGTGTAGGAAATGTATCTTAAGAGACATATTACAGCCCATCTTTTGATACGATGACAGCATATTTTTGACAAGGGTTTTATAGCTTTTCTATTTCCCAAGAAATTAGTGACACCCAGACGGAAATCATTCCAAGCAGTTTTTTCAATACCTGTTAAAGTGTTTTCAAACTGTGTATCTTTCAAAATATTTCGAATCTGTGGCCCAACAAAAATACCTTCTTTAACCTTTGCCTCACTTAGTCTTGGAAATTTCTGACGCAAGTATTGAAAAGCTGACCCATCTCTATCTAATGCCTTGACAAAGTTTTTCATTAGGCTCACTTGATATGCAGTGGTGGTAATAAGTTTTTTTCGAATCTACTAATGGCATATGCTGTACAGTTTTTTGACGTGGCTCTAGGAATTGACGAACAGGCCAGTTTTTGTCTGGTGTAATGAAGTGCCTTTGCCCGACTGTCCGATTCACACAAAAAAACAGCAAAACTTTGTGTAGCCTAGCTGCAGCCCAAGTAAAAGTGCAACAACTTTCAAATTGCCCACAATATGCCATTGGTGCTCATCGTATTTTAATGCATGTCAATAGGTACTTCATATTGTCATATAATTCTTTCATGTGAGACTGCATACCCTACAGGAAGAGATTGTAAAATATTTCCAATATGCAATAACACTGCCTTTAAACTCAATGTTGAACTGTCTATAAACAATCTCATTCTTCTGGGTTATAGTTTATATTTAAAGCCGTCAGTAAGCCGTTAAGTAGTTACTGCAGAAAACCAAGTTATTCTCATATTGAAAAATGGTTCTAAGTCTTGTGGCGTTTACGAAAAAACACATACCGAAACATCGTCTTCTAACAAGTTCCACTGCTGCAGTCTTGATCCAAGTAACTCTGCCTTACATTTGGGAAGTTTCTTAATCTCTTACAAGATCATTTATTCTGACTGTGTTATTTGTGTGCGGTTGGTGGCCATGAAATGCTCGGTATAAAAATCAGGATCCCTTGACGTTGATGGCATATCTTCTTCCTGACGAATCACTCGATCGCCATGATCTGATTCGTTTTCTGATTTGCAAGTGTGGATTCTGGGGTTTTGAATAGGATTTTCGTCACTTGAGGCACAGGTCTCATCGCAGATGGTATGTTTGGGTAGTTAAAAACCGATTTTTTTTTTCTTGGAAATACCTGTGGCTTGTCCAACACAAGTACCATTGCAAAAGTAACAATCATTAATATGATTTGTAGGCTCTCTCCAAACCATTGGAACAGCAAAGCGCATAGACCGTTTTTTCCCATTTAACCAGCTCCTCAGACTTGAAGCACATGTATTACAGCAGATGTGGGGAGCCCACTGTTTGTCTTGATCACCTAGTTTACAACCGAAATAAAGCTGATATGCCTTTGTTATTAGTGGAGTAATAGACCGTCTCTGAGACGCAAAAGTCACATCACCACACACGTAACAAAACTGATCTGGATTGTTTACACACTTTCGAGACATCTTGCATGAACGCTGTCAGCCGACTGAGGAAAAAATGGCTAATATAAAACAATATAATGTACACGTATGTATAACGTAACACAATCATGCCGATTACATCATCTTTCCTTGCCGAATATAAAAATGTAGCACGTGCATTCTTGTGAATTACAGTATATTAACACTGTCACAGTAGGAACACATATAATTACCGTATCTCTAAAACTTGAACTAATACTGAAAAAATAAGTTTCATTCCGGTTTTAGCACATTAGAAATAGTAATATTTTGTTGATTTTATTTAGGATATTTGTTGGCTGTTGATCATGTGTTATCGGTGTTTGTCCGAGTTGAAGGCCTTCCATCATGGCGACCTGTTCCCGGTCCTCCAAAAAGGCCTGGTGCCACCGAAACACACCCACCTCTTGCTAAAGCAACACCTGGGTAAGCCTGCTTGGTCATATAAAAAGTCTCTGTCGCAGATTTACCGAGTTTTCACACAGATTTAATCGCGTACCTCTGCTCTAACGAACGCTGCATTTTCGGCTTGCACCACTCACAGAAACACGTCGCGCGAAAATGCCTGTCCTACTGTCCAATGCTCGGAGACAACTGACCAGTCGCTCATTCGTTAGCTAGGGAACGCCCTCTACCGAATCCAGTCGGTGAACGCACGTTCTTCCGGACAAACCCTGTATGTATTATTCAAAGTTGCACCAATCGAAAGCTTATAGCGCGAAACTAAGCAGGAGAAAGATCCAACTTTGGGCCACTTATTACCTGGTCAGCTAAAAACCTGGCGTTCCATGTTTCACACTAAGCTCCCTTTCTCTAGACATTAAAAAAAAACACCAAGCGACCTACTGAATCTGAACATGTAATCTGATGATTGCATTTCATTTAGTTCACGATTACCACTGCATCTGCATACATTATACGACAAGCAAGATCCCGTTCCTTGAGAGTATCTCGTTACTGTACGTGTTCGTTTTGATAATAAATAATACACACATTTCATGTCATGTGACATTTCAACAGATACTGCTACACACACACACGACTACTGTGAACGTCCAGTGGGGTAGATTGGGTTGGTTTACTTTCGAAAAATACGAGGCTTGTCCGTAAAATAAGTTCCAGTTGCCGCTGACGCTAGGATCGTTTCTATGCATAGCCAGGCAACAGAGGCAGATTGTTTGGTTCCCCCACTCCAATCCCTCTCCAAGCCAGCGTCGCTGCGACGTTTAGTCTTGGCTCAGCAGCCGTCAGCGATGGAGCTTCCTCTTGCGTCTCCCGCCAGCTGCGAGTTGCGGTCTGTTATTCGTTTCCGCTAAGAAGAAATCGGCGAAGGAAATTCACGAAGAACTTTGTCGAGTGTATGGAGAAGACTGTATGAGCTGCGGGATGGTGCGCAGATGGGTCAGGGACTTTAAAAATGGCCGAACAGACGTCGACGACGAAGCCCGTGCAGGGCGGCCATCGGTTTCCGACGAAACAATTGCCAAAGTCGAAGCGGCAATGCTTGAAGATCGACGGATTACAGTTCGGGAGCTGTACACAAAGATTCCGGAGGTCAGCAAAACCACAAGATTTTGACTGAACATTTAGGCTATTCAAAGGTCTGCGCAAGATGGGTACCAAGAATGCTCACTGCAGACCACCGGCGGCAGCGGGTTGAAGCGGCCCAAGAATTTCTCGCTTTTCACGGAACAACCGAAGAGGAATTTCTGGACTCTATTGTTACTGGTGACGAGACCTGGGTACACTACACCACACCGGAAACAAAGGAGCAATCGAAGCAGTGGAAGCACTCTTCTTCACCAAGAGCAAAGAAGTTCAAACAAATCCTGTCTGCCGGAAAATCATGGCTAGCGTTTTTTGGGATCGAAAGGGCGTATTGTTGTGCGAGTTTATGCCTCGCGGGACAACAATCAATGCTGACCGGTACTGTGAGACCTTGAAAAAACTTAGACGTGCCATTCAGAACAAGAGAAGAGGAATGCTGACGAAA